>JALIZH010013772.1:25000-36181 GCA_030522465.1 Rhipicephalus appendiculatus | reverse complement strand
AGTTGACAAAGACCGAGGAAAACTAAAACCTCGCTCACACGCGTCTTTCGCTTTTCCTGGATCTTTTGTCAATTCCTGGCGGCGTGTTACAAGATAAAGTCGTAGAGAAGCAATTTAGGCTTTTAGTAGAAGTTCTGGCGAATGTAAACACCACACAATGCACGTATACAAACTCGCATACTCGTTCGTGGGCGTGGACGTCCTCTGGCATGACGGGAAATTTCGGAAGCCATCTCAGTACACGACAGCGGACCACGCGTTTTAGAGGGACGTTGGCGTTCGTTGAAGGTGCCACGCAATATTAAAGGTGCAAAACACTTTGCGTAGGCCAGTTAACAATGGCACGGCGCGAAAGGTTCGTCTGTCCATCACCTCGGATAAACGGACAGCTTGACGCATGGGTGATCACCGAGGTCACTGCACAAAGTGCGCCGGATGTTCATTCTTCGCAGGCTGGAGAGGAAATGGGAAAATAAGAGAGAGGGCGACTCGCCGTTTTGAAGTGAATGTCATCACCGTCCATCAAAATTACGGACTCTCTCTCTCTTATTGTTTCTTCTTATTATTATTTGATTATATTTTTTAAGGTTTTAAAGAGAGGCCACCAACTGTCTTCTGACGCGGTGCAGTGCCCAAATGCCTCAAGGATGAAGTTTTTAGGAATTACGCCAAAGGAAAGTGGGACATCGTAATAGCTCTACCAGCAAACGTCCTTTTACCCCGAGCCACCCCTGCAGACACGCCAGGCACGCGCGCAGTCCGAAAGGGCCCGGCAAAACATACATTTATTACGAGCTAAAGGCACGCGTCGGCCTCCGTAATGGGGCCGACGAAAGCCATATTGTTGACACTGCGGCCCTCCCATCCGTCAACGCTCCATCGCGCCCGCATTTTGCCCGGCAGCATCCCAACAAGGCAAAAAGCCGCGAGACTCACTCCTCGCCGGACGACCACCGATTCATTTCCCGCGACGAAAAGAGCCCATTGCGCAATCTAATAGGTCTAGCTAGCTCGCACCCTCTCCTATTAGATTACACCGTTGCTCAATGCCGTCGCCACCACGCGTAAGCACGCGCCCCGAAGGGGTGTGAGCACGATTGGCGAGCCAGCGCATATCCTGCGCATATGCATGAATAGCTGGCTGGGCGACCATTAAAAAGGCACATCCTCGAACTCGCCGACACGCGCGCGTGCGCTCACTTCGTGGTCCGGTCGGCCTGCAGGCGGTGAGGG
The DNA here is from genome assembly GCA_030522465.1 of Rhipicephalus appendiculatus. NCBI lineage: Eukaryota > Metazoa > Arthropoda > Arachnida > Ixodida > Ixodidae > Rhipicephalus > Rhipicephalus appendiculatus. Next base: position 34,948 of record JALIZH010013772.1, on the reverse strand, counting down.
CTCGGTGGCTCGGTCTCGCGAGGCATAAACACGTGCCACAGGAAGGGGGAGGAGGAATAAGAGGAGGAGGGTCGAGGAGCATGCAGATCGAGCGGCCGCGAATTGCTAAGATTGCCCCATCCTCCTCTGAGAAACTGTTGCGCGGCCTCCGCTAGCCTTCGACTCAATTGAGGAGGTAAATGAGGAGAAGAGCGGCAGCCGCGTCGGTCGGGTGAGCGAGTGAGCGAGCGGGAAAAACTCTACGAGCGTAGTACGTACCAACGCTACGCACTCTCTCTCACCGTATACGCGGCTTGCAAACGCACGCGCGCGCGTACGACGTTGCCTCGGAGCGAAGAGTCCGACGCGCGGCGGTTGCAGAACAAGCCTTCGAAAGCTGCCGGCCGACAACGACGACGACGCAACTTCGACGCAACAACGACGAGCGCGTTCCCCCCTCCTCCTCACCCTCTTCTTCTTCCCTCTCCTCCGAGCCGCCCACGGTTTTTCTGGCGGGACGCCACTCGAACAGAAGAGCGTAGATGGGGGGCCCTGCCTCTCACGGCAATATTTACGCGCGGCAGCAACCAGCTGAGCGGCAGCGGCGCGGGGATTTAAAATAACTGCGCGTCCCCTTTCGCTGCGCTTGCCACCGACCAAGACGACGCGTCAAGAGTGGGGGGGAAGTCGACTCTTTTTTTCACGAATCGGGACGTACGGAGACAGCTGGTCTAGCGTCGAGAGCCCGCCTGGAGGGCACTTCATCTGGCGTCCTTGGCCCACACCAGCCGACCGACTTCGAGAGAGGTCTCGTGGTGCCTTCGCGCGGGCCAGACCCGGGGCTAGGAGTTCTTCGATTTCCTGCTTCGAGAACAGATAGGACATGGCGCCGACGAGTGCGGTGTCAGCGGTGACGACCAGTCCTCACGGGATAGTGTGTAGCCGTCCTCTCGTTGCGGTCCTCATCTTCACTCTGTTCGCAGTGTTGGCCTGTGCGCCCGCGCACGCGGCGGCCGCCGCCTCCCCACAACACGCGGATTCTCAACCTACGATGACTTCGCCGCAGACGGCGAAGTTCATGCGTTGGTCCCGCGCGACCAACACGCGCGAGCGGCTGAGTGCGGCGCTTAGCGGCGACCAGCCGGTGTTCGTGGAGGCCGACGTTGTGCTCGACAACGGCATTCCCGTGCTGCAGCCGCCCCGTGGACGTCTGTGGGACGTGACGCTCAACGAGCTCCTCTACCAGGTCACCCAGAAGCCCAAGCGGGTGACGCTCAAGCTGAACTTGAGGAGTACCGAGGTGCTGCCCGAGGCGTTCGGAGTGCTCATGGTGGCCTTGACCGAGGTCAGCGTTCTTCCCTTTCCCTCTAAAGACGGGAACATGTAACCATTTCATACCTAATCTTGCACTCATCTCCTTGCTTTCCTTACACAGTTTCCAGATGTTCTCGTTTAATGAGTAGATATCTGTATGCACGGTATGGTCGAACTTGTTTATATGCGTAAGATTGTTCGGACGAATATGAATGCAGCGTCATAACGCAAAGGCTTACGCAGAGCATTAATCCTAACATCAGAGAGCACAGGAGGTACGGAGCACGGAACTAGTAGACAAGGCAGGCGCTGTTATCTCCCTGTAAAAGAATGGGTGGATAATTGGGTTAGTTGATACAGATTCATAGTGTGAGAGAGTGAATACACATGTAAGCGAAGCATAACAAGTGAGGCATTACGGTGTACGCAGAATGGTTAAGAATGTGTCGAGCTTTATCAGAAATTGACAAAGGTTCCGCGATCTTTGTAACAGTAAGATAACAGTTCACGAAAGCGCAAACACACACGACGCAGTCGTGAACGACACAACAAACGCAGTGTTGAGTCTCGCTCGTGTGTAACAGGGTATTTGCGTTCCCGTACAGCATGTACCCGCCTTCAGGTCACTGCACGGAATCGCGGAAGCCTTATCAAATTCTGATTAAGTTCAACGGATTCTCACTCACCATCTAGCTTTGCGTAGCCTTAAACTCACCTAAGACTTAAAGCCTTTTGAAAAAATTCCATCATACTTCAGTGCCGGTTGCGGCAAAGATTGCTTGCACTGATCCCACCATGTTGTAGTACATGTGCGGCAGGAAGCTACGTTTGTGACGCTGCGTACGTGTTATCAGCACATAGCTAGTCAGTACTGTCGTTATTACGGCGTGCAGGCCAATGACGTTCCGACTGAATATTTATCACATTTCGCAAACGGACCACCCGGTGCAGTTAAAATGCACTGTGAACGCCATCGTGGCCACCAGGTTGTGGTACCAGTACGTTAAGAAGCTGCGCCAGTGACGTCACGTGACGCCTATCAATACATTATGAGCATGTGTTCGTGCTATACGGGCCACAAACAAGCGGCCATTTTGTGCATGTTGGGGTCACGTCGTCTTCCGAAATTTTATTTTGTTTGTTTCGTACGCAATGAAATCGTGGCTTGCGGTAACCCTGTACAGTATACAGAAAGTGTAGAGGACATAAGGCGGGGAATCATGTGAAGCAGTCTTTAATTCCCCTCCACACCTTTCTCGCAATCTCATTTCATTTCTGTTTTGTGTAAGCAGCATATCATTGTATATGAACAGTGCATCATTGTATATAACGTGGCATAACGTTCGCGACGGCGAACGCTTGGCGTAAAAGTGTAAGCAGCGCTGGCAAAAGCTCAGCAGTGAATGACGCTGATGCCAGGGATTGCGCTGAGCAAGGGTTCTAGCTGCTAGCGCAATATAGTCTTGGCATGGCACGAAGGACGAATTCTCGACATCGAGGGGCGATGCACACTGCGTGGGCCGACTCGCGTGCACTGTTCGACCGCGTATTACGGTTTCCTGCAAACGTTACTAGGTGAAACTCTGGCAGCAGTGCGCATGCGACAGTTCCAAGTGTGAGGGTTCAGGTAACATGGAGATGGCGGAGATTACATAAATGAGCTTAAATTTCGCTATGTTCGACTTCAAGCGGTTTTGCGATTTCTAAAAGTAATCACTTTAACAACACACTGGGCTAAATGCTAAAGTTGGGTACTTCTGTGGGCAGACATAGCTTGCTTTCCGTGCAGTGCTTAAAAAAATACAAGATGTTATATGAAAATTTAGAATTGAGGGAGAGAGAAACGAGGAGGAAAGGCAGGGAGGTTGACCAAGCTTTGGCTCGGTTCGCTACCCTACGCGTGGGGAGGGGACAGGGGGGAATGATAGAAAGGATGAACAAGAAAGAACAAGAGTAAGAAAGAGAAAAATGAACAGTGAGTGAACAGTGAAGAACGAACAGGTAATGAACACACACAACACGAACTTGTGTTTCTTGGCCTTGTGCATGTACGAAACCATGTGCCAAGGTCCCTGGGTCTTTTTTTCTGATAGCGGTCTTGAATCCAGATGACGGAGCTTGGCTTCCAGACCAGGTCGTTGAGTCTGGTAGGGTAGGGCAGTGGCATAGAATATGCTCAAGCGTCTCCTCACAGGCGCATGAGTTGCATGCCGCACTGCTGGCCATTCCAATGAGTATAAGGGTAGTCATGACAAGCCATACATACATCTTACTCGCATACATACACTTACTCCATACATCTTACTCGCTATCTCATTTTATTTCTGTTTCGTGTAAACATTGTGTATAACATTGTATATGAACACTCCATCATTGTATATAACATGATATAACATTCCCGATGGCGAATGCATGGCGTAAACGTGCAGAAGGATAAAGCCTTATAATATGACGGCCCAATGCTTAGAGCCACGGACAAGATGAGTTGGACGAGACCATTTTCATGGCGTAGCGGAACGATCACAGCATCGAGATTTCTTTTACGAATTTTTCTGTACGAAACTTTACGGGATGTTCTCGATGGTCCCCATGTTGAGCTGATTAACTAAATGAGCTCTTCCTGAGCTTTTCATGAAGGATAACCTGCGTTTACGTTAGAAAACGCATCCACCTACGTCCGCCTTTCGTATCTACCTGCAGAAACTGTTTTGTCGCTTCAATCTGTATACTGACTCGCCCTCGCTGTGCCTATCGGGCTGCTGCTAAGCTGCCGTTTCGCTAGCTCGGCATAGAGCAAATGCTCGTTGCATGAGACATGTGTGGGATTCGATTCCTAATCCAGCGAGAACTTTCCAACCCCGAAGTTTTCGAAAACTTGGCTCAGCGCTGCACTAAAGCGGGAAACAGATTTCCCTTTTATTATAGTTCCTTCCATTCAGGCTGAGTCATTGCGCCGGTGAGTTCAATACTCATTTGCATTTTACATTTATTTGGAGGTGGGCACTATGTTTTCAAATGGCCGCCACGTCTACCGGCACGTAATTAACCGTACAGAGTGTATTGCTATTTCCTAGAAGTACGCACTAGTGCCTCAAGACGGACGAGCACTTAATACTTCTCTTTATAGGTCCTGAGAGTAGAGCTTGATATGATGAGACGGCAAAAACGTTCGGACTACGAAAGCATTATTATGACAAACCCTGGAAATATTACCGGATAGCCGACAACTACACTACATGCACACAAGGCAGTTGTATTCCACCGCGCAGAAGGTGTGGCATTTTCTTTCGATCATATTTGCCATGGCGGCCATAGTATGTCTAAATCCCAAGATTATAACTAAATTCCAACAGTGACACACGAGATGTGTTTATTGAAAATGCCATTTCAGATTTAAATTGTGTAGGCCCCGCAGTATACTGCTTGAGAGTATTCGCGAAGCTACGACAGCATGAAACCTTTAAGTTGTACCATTTTCGTCAATTCAAAATGTTGCAGTAAGTTTCTAAAGTAGTTACGACATACGTCATGTCTTTGAACTGACTTGTAGTTAGACGTTGGTTCTGGAGGCGATCGCGGCGCTAAAGAACGCACTTGCGTACACGCCTACACGCTACTCGAAGGCAGAACGACCGTTAATGCGCGCGTGAACTGTTCCTCGCCCATATCCGTTCCACTTCTCGCACCTCAGCCGCGACCGGCCCCTGAACTGGTGTCGCCAAGGGCACGGACAATTGACAGGTATTAAACTGTAGTACTAGGCCCGAGGCAGTATTGTAACGGCCACTCTGTCGCTGCGGGGCAACTGGGTTAAAGGTTCGTTGAAGACGCACGCCCTGTGTCGACACAGCGGGCACCCGATCGAGGCCACGGTGAAGAGCAGCCCCCCACGCCGCTTGTTTCTCTTTTTGCTGTCGCCCCCCCCTTTTTCGGCGCATGTGGCCCCCAAGAGCGCGCGCGCGCGCGATGTTTCAAAACTGTGTACGCCGCGCGTCCCCCGCGCCTTCGCCGTCATCGCCGCCGTATACGGCATAAGTGGGCGAGTCACCGCCGCAATGGGCGCATCTTCTTGCTTCTCCAATTGCCATCAAAGGGGCAGCCGTGTCGGGCAATTAGCCACGCGGTTCTTCGTCTTTCCCTTCTCCCCGTACCACCCTCCCTCCTCAGCAGCCCTTCTTCGATTCGACTCTTCTCGCCGCACCAACGGCATCCTTACTGCATACCCTCGCCACAACGAGCGATCTTCCACACTAATTACTCGCGCCTGCTTGCCTGTTGCGCGTTTGCTGCCCCTTATCCGTTGCGGGGCTACAGGAAGGGGGTGGCGCGCGCACGCGAGACCACTGTAACATGTGCAGGGCGAGGCCGCCATGATGGCCGCTGGTGATCGTATCCTTTCCTGCCGTGGCTCAACCGCTCTCTGTCCCTTCTTGAAGTCCCGAGATGCCGCCCACACTCGTGACTCACAATAACAAGCGCCGCGCCGTCTCAAGCGAACGGCGTGTTTGCAAACGCGAAGAGCTCGACTGTATGCGACTGTAGCTGTCTCTGTACAGCGATACGTCAGTGTCGGGCGGGCGCGGACATTTTGAAAAAGCAGCGTCGCGGTGCCGGAAGGCGGGAAAGTCGATACGCTCGCTGTCGCGCAGCCGTCACGACACGCCTGCCAGCGTTTTAGATGTTGGTAGGGGGGCAACGTCTGGTGGTGCCAGCAAATGTGTGTGCGTATCGCATTAACACGTGCTCCACAATCGCAGTCCCTTGTAGCTCGGGGGGTTCCCGACACGGATTTTGTGCGCACGTTCGCGCCACCGTCCATGTGTTCCTGATTTGTTCTAGATACAGCGCTGGGCAAACTGAATTATGTTTCGCAGCGACGGGAAGGGAGTGTGAAACATGTGCTGTTCAAACACAATGAGACGCGGAGAATTAAAGCAGCTAAGCGTCACGATACAACGACGTTTCGATGGCAATCTATAGCTTCAAAATGCGCGATATAGAAGAGACAAAGACGCGTGTCTTAACGAGAGACTAACACAATCTCACTATTTTCTTGCTTACACATCGCATATAGAGGTATGATACATCATACGGATATAAAAATAAACATCCCAACAAACCACACCATCTCCCTTGGATCTCCCGAAATGACCCGAATGTGGAGCTCCCAAATTTATGTTTCTTTAAAATTGGCAAAACGTGTTTTCTGGATATAAACAAACAACTAAAAAGTTACTGGGCACCAAAAAGAGCCCCAGAAAGTCATTGCGGGACGAACGATTTTCATAAAAACGCCATCAAAACAAAAACAGCCCGCACTGATCCCCGAAATGCCCTTGAGGGAGCAAAACACTTGTGTGAAAAAAAAAAAAAAAAAAACTGAAAAGAAAAGCCGCGCATGCGCACTTGCTGTTGGCTTCGCGCATGCGCGCTTTGTGACGCGCTCGGTCTTCTTGTCTGCCGTCTTTGTGTAGCCGTGGTTTTTCATTGGGTTTCTGTGCTCCATTGCATGCTCTGTGGATTCGTGTGGTATTGCACATGTCATCGTCAAAATTACAGGATTTTTGTGGATTTGCATCGCTACAGAAGGTATGTACGACCATCTCGATGCGACGAAGTTGCAATCGGATATTTGTGTTGTGCGTGAAAGTGGTGTAAGTTCAATAGTGCGTGCGAGCGCAAAGTTCTGTGTTCACGGCTGCTGTCTTTGTTTCCTTTCCACTAGGACGAGTCGAAAGAAAACGCGGGCGCGACGAAAACCTAAGAACCCGTTTGAGATTATTCGTGACATAATTCGCTTGTTTTAGGCCGTAGCAATGGAAAAAGTTTGCCTTGCATTGAGCTTTGCTCCGAAACAGTGCATGTTTTTCACACGTGCTAATAAGATTCTTCTCGCATCTCGTGTATTTTCTGCATGCGAGAAAGCTTTTAAAATATTATTATATACACGAAATGTAAACTAGAAGAAATATAATGATAGCCTTCATATCTTGGTTTCTGCTTACACGTATGTGCGAGTATAAGCGATAATGCCGACTTCATGCTCTGACTAAAGATACAGGAATTATTCCGTCTTTTATGCACAATTCATGATGTCCTCAGGCTGTTCACGTGCATGACACCACGAAGAAATAACCTCTGGATTGTTCCATATATGAGGGTAGTGAAGTCTCCTACTTCGCTTTGCCACGTAGTCGCACGCCCGTTATGCCTTGCCTTGCATCGCTATCGTGTGCGATCATCTGATTTCACTTCGTTTTGTGTGTTCTTGGCTGCTCAAGAGGGGAAAGCAGCATGTAGTCGAACAGCCCAAAATAACTGATATGCTCAAGGTTTAGTGCTATATTGTCCACGTGTTATATACGGAAATAACTCGCGAGGAAGAGATAGCTCCTGTACGAAGGGTAAGAAGGCGATAAAAAAAGACACTCTCTGCTTTGAACTCGTAGTGGATTATGGGCCCATTAAATTAAGGCAATTCAGCCGACAAAACTGTCCCAAAGTGTTTGAGTTTGGCCCAGGGCATTTGCACCGAATGTTTAACTATTCATGTAATAAATTTATTATACTTGTTCATGCGCTTAGAGAAAGGTATATATGGGCTGCTTAACTCGAAAAACAATTTTTTATGAGCGGTAAAAGTGCACTGGATACGATCACACAACGAAGGAACACACACGCAGACACATGGCGCTACTTTCAACAGTTTGTTTTGTGATCCCCATAGGCGTGCGCACGGGGGGGTGGGCTGGAGAGGCTTCCCCCTTCAGTCACCTAAGAGGGGGGGGCGTAAAGTCCGCCCCATACGTTACCTTAATAGGGAAAGGGGCGCTGGAACGAACCTTCGCCCCCCCCCCTGAAGGGGAATCCTGCCCCCCGCTTATGGTGATCCTTACACCACTTATTTAGTACATCTGCTGCGCAGAATAACAAAATATCAATAGACAACATCAGGAACACCACGAAAATCACATTCATTTTCTGTCAGCGCGATAGACGGCTTTTCAATCTCCATTGCTCATATACTCTCGCGTGTAAGTTGATTCCTAATTCTCCCCACAATTATGCACGTGTTGAACAAAGAACTTCTTACAATGCATTGCTAGGAATCCACCTGCCACGTTTCTAGTATTGCAATGGTGTTCACGCAGCCGATCACTCAGTCAGCGAGTGTGTTGTCTGCCGCTATCTTGTGGTCGCAGCTCGTCGCAGCCACGCTGGACAAATCGGTCGCAGCCTGAATGACCGCTGCGTAGAAGACCATTACAATGCTGGAAACGTGGCAGATGGTTTCCTAGAAATGCATTGTAAGAAGTGCGGTTTCCTTCCTTTGTTCAACACGTGCAGAATTGTGGGAAGAAATAGGAATCAGCTTGCACGCGGGATTATAGAAGCGGGGGAGCTGGAAAAGATGGGTGACAAGCGCATTAGCATGCCGTCTTTCGCGCTGACACAAAAGGAATTTGATTTTTTTCGGTCTCCGTCATGTTGCGTAGTAATTTGCTGTTACTTCTGCGCAACAGACGTGTTCATCTTTTGCTATATAAGTCATGATGGGATCACAAAATAAACTGTGGAAAGAAGTGTTGTATATGTGTGCGCGTGCGTTCCTTCGTTGTGTGATCGTCTCAAGGGTGCTTTTATCGTTCAAAGAAACGGACTACCAACGTGCCCAGATTACCACCGTGGTCGGAAATTAACCCATTTTCAGAAGCTGATTCTCCATGTATGCTTCTGCGAAATATGCGCTATGTGATGACATTGTGTATGATGTACCAACAAACCCACTTTGCAACAACAGCAATGACCCATATTGATTTTGTGAAATATGACACACAAATAATGCAAACTGCTTAAGAGTCAACATTCATAACTTATGTTCTCGTCTCGCATTGTTGTGCATCTTAATAATTAGTAAGAACTACCATCATACCATGCTAGTCAAGCAGCGCACTCAAAAGAACGAAGAAGAAAGAGGCAAGAAAAACTCTTCACTCGCTGCATTTGCTACGACTATCGTGGTTTTTTTTGTGTCTCTCTATTGAGGTTAGGCTGTGGTACACAATTAAAAGGAAGTGACATTTGATGTCAAGTTTTAGAACACTGTTTAAAAAAAAAAATGTGCTTAGGCTGCAGTTACTTTACGTAAGCTGTACTCATTCTCTTGTATATTCGTTTTGTATATGTGGGAGGCGGCACATGAGTTTCGAGGACAGGGCGCACGCGGAAGGGTACACACAGTGCTAACAATGCTGTAGGTGTCTCAAGATTGTGTTCTGTGGTTCTGCTTTCTTTCAGATATTTAAAAACAGAGCAAGATGAGAAAACCTTGCAATGAAGATTCTTCTATTTCGGCTAGATTGCGCAAGATCAGCTGAAAATGAATCATTTCTGTATTTACATACTTATTTATGCCAATCCTCAAGGCCCTGGGCATTTATTAAAATGTATATTTTTGCAATGAGTGTAATCAGTTTTAAAAGTAAACCTCGTTTACTTAGCACAAATGTCACAAACACGCATTACTACAACGAAGCGCATTTTTTGTGCGGAGCATTTACATGTGTAAGTGCACCTGCAAACCAAATTTTGTGTACTTAAATCCAGTGGTGAAGCCAAATGCAGGAGTGCCACGGTGCATTGTATTCACCGGTG
>JALIZH010013772.1:0-20000 GCA_030522465.1 Rhipicephalus appendiculatus | reverse complement strand
TGAATCGCGGGGGGGCGCTATACAGCGGATGCGATTTGGATCTTGTCAGCATATCTTGGCCACACGCAGGGTAAATGACGATGAAGGGACGAGCAGAGTTTTTTTGCATATTGACAGCCGGGGTACATGATCGGTGACGCAGGAAGAAGGGCGGAGATTATGCTCGCACTGTCGGTGATACGGTTGCCATACCCGGTCTGCAGGCGTTGCTTTGACTCGTCTGATGCTTTGGACATCCCTTCGGCGCAACGCGAGGACGGAAATGATAGAACTCGTCTTGACACTTCGATTGATACCGAGGTGTTCCACTGGTGAACGATTCATGCAAAATAAACGTAGGACTTGATCGCGCAGTATATCAAAATGATAGGCGTAACCTTGAGAGAGCGGAAAACAGCAGAATGGGTCAGAGAACGAGCAGCCGATGTTCTAGTTCCCATCCAGTGAAAGAAATTGACCTGGGTTGGTCAGGTAATGTGTAAGGACAGACGAACGGTGGTCAGAACAGCTCAAACAGATACTAAGGGACGGGAAACGCTGAAAGTTAAATGCAGAGACGAAATTATGAAGTTCGCATGTAGGGATAAAATGGAATAAGATCGCACAATATACGGTAAAAAAAGTACTTGGGAATCGACCATACTGAGTGGGAATCTATCGAAGAAACTTCTGCCCGATGGCCTTGGCATGATATTTGAGCTTCAGTCAGCGCTCAAGTTCTCATGCATGCTGTACTGCAAGTAGAATTTTGAGACGCCCAGTGCGGAAGAATATGCATTTCTTTTACTGAAAATACTTGCTACCTGCGGCTGTAACCTCGAAGGGACTGGTTACAAGCGTTCCTGTTATTTCCATGTAAGTGGCATACCCCCGAAAGAAGAAATGCAATGAACAGCAACATTGATAACTAGGGCCGCAAAACATCTTGTCGTTCCGCCCAATAAACCAACACTTCACACACATTCAAACGTAGATGAAATGTAAGGACGTCTTATATCAGCCTGAAAGTGTTCCTTTTCTTTATTTCTTCTATGAGTATTTCCAACGTGCAAAATGTGATCCCCCCGATCACAATCGCTTTATCATTCCTTCTTCAAACAAACTCGATCGAGACAGTGTGAGTGGAATTCAAAAACTGGAACATGTATGCATCGCTGCAGCTCTCGCCTAAACACGGTGGGTCGTTCTGTTCTTGGCGCGCAGTCCTTTCTCGACCTCAAACTGTCGCTCGTCGGTCCTCTGCAGGAACGCCTTGTTTCTCTCGAGGTAGCCGTCCTTGCCTTTGTTGTGGTTCAGCAGGTCTTCCGCGATGCCCTCGCTCCGCTTGTAGCTGTCCCAGTCGAGCTTCGATTTCTCCAGCGTGTTCATCTTTTGCTTCTTGTTCATCACTCGACTCAAGACACTCGCCAATCCTCCCGACTTCTTGCGAGACAGCGCGTTTGGCTTAGCGTCGCCCGCTTCTTCCTGTTTCTCGAGCAAGAAGCGCGCTTCGTTCGAGTCCGCCGGCACCTCGTTGTCGACCTTGACTACTTCACCCGCGAATTCCAGCAGCTGAGTGATCCTGACCTTTTTCTCGGGGACGGCAGCGACGAGTGAAGCGGAGCCAGAAGTAGACGCTTCTTCCGAGTCCGGTACGGCCGCCCGTTTCTTGGGTACGCCGTCGACGTCTCGCGTGAAGTCGGACCAAAGAAGGTCCGCTTTCGCTTTCTCCTCTTGGGCAATGAGAGCGCCCACGTCGTCCTCCTTGGCGTCCTCCATGCCGCACGCCACGTTGCTGGTGCCATCCCTTGCCGCGTCTTCGCTTGCATCGCAGAGGGTGCCTGCTTTGCCTCCCGGACGCGGCGTGACTTCCTCCTTCTTGCCCTTCAGCTGCTTCCGGCGGCGGGTCGTAGCGACAGGTCGCTCTCCATCGTCACTCTCGGTCTCCGCGTCACAGCCGGAGGTGTCGCTGTCTTCGGCCGATGGAATGTAGTCTTCGTCCTCGCTTTCTGAGCTATCGGCGTTTCCGATCAAATCCAACGTTGACATGCTGCCGTTCGCGATCTCGACAGAAGCACAAAAATGGCAGCTTGCCTGCTGGTCCCTTAGAACTGGCTCCGACCCACTATGGGGAATGGCAGGCACACCGTTTCGCGAAAATTCTTCCCTCTTCTTTTACAGGCCCCTTTGGGCAACGTTTCAACTGCTTTCAACGTCGGGGATTGCCTAGAGAAGCTTGCGTCTAAATAAAAAAAGACACGCAGATACGCGCAACGACCGAAACATTTTTAACGGCGGAGCTGTTAAAGCTATCGGTAACTTGTGCTCCGTCGAGCAAAACCCCACAGGTGGGTATGCGCCACAGGCATTGGGCAAGCGCCACTACTAGAGTGTACTAGAAGGATACACTCTACCACTACCGAGTGCAGCAGGTGCGAGCGTTAAACGATAGCTCAGCTCGCCGAAGTGGAGCACGCGAAACACTTGAAAGAAAAAGACAGCGAGAAAGAAGGAAATCGATAAGACGAGAAAAATAGAGAGAAATAAAGGACATGATGTGATGGCATAAAAAGATAGAAAGAAAGAGAAGGACGTAGAAAGAGAGAGAGAAAGAGATAGAAAGAAACAGACACGATAAACAGATAGAAAAACAGAGGACAGAACAGAAAGAGAAACAAAGAGAGAGATTGAAACTAAGATAGAAAAGCGAGAAAGAGAAAGAAATACAGAGAGAGAAATAAATAAATAAATAAATAAATAAATAAATAAATAAATAAATAAATAAATAAATAAATAAATAAATGGAAGTATAAAGAAACATACAAAAAAAGATACCAGAAACAAAGAGAAACAAAGAAGCAAAGTGAAAATAAAACGAAACAAGAAAGGCCACCCAGCTCCACTCTTCCGTCAAGCTTGCCACCATTATTGCGAAGCTGCCATGATTTTTGTAGTCTCAAATTAAATCATATGTTCATTTCATATTTTATACAAAGACAACAAACACTTGTGGGACCTGTAGCCAAAGGCTAATGGAAGGTCCGATAAAAAAAAATACCTAGGAAATCCTGGCCCAGCAGGGAATGAAAAATAGCAGTAATAATAATTGCATAAACGAGAATGTGAGTGTTGGATTCTCAAATCAATAATGAAGCAAATGAACCAAAAACTGGCATGCATCAGAGTACCACAGAGCAAGGTAAGGGCTACACATACAGGAAAATAGCTATCTCAATTTTAGGATGCGCGCAATATATTACACATGTCCAAAAAAAGATGTAGTACTATTATCGATTAAACCTGAATTAGAAAATGAGACACACTTTCTGAACTGCAAGATGTACATAATGTGCAAAACGAGATAAATATGGCTTTTTCTTACATAGTAATTACGCCGCGCAAGCCATGAACCGGGAGATTGCGACATCAATAAGGTCGCAGTTACGTAAACTTGGAAAATGCGCAAAATAAAGACGCTCTGCGGCTTTCAAAAAAAACAAAAAACTTTCTCTTTATTTCTCTCTTTCTTCCTCTCTTTCTTTATCTCTTGTTTTTCTATCTCTTTTTTTTTTTGTCTGTTTCTTTCCGTTTCTTTCTTTATCGATCTATTTCTTGCTCACTCTCTATGCCTCACACTTTCCATCTTTTCTTCCCTTTCTATCTCTTCATCTCTCTCTTTGTGTTTCTCTTTCTTGCTCTTTCTGTTTTTCTCTTGTGTTTTTTCTATCGCTTTTTTGTGTTTGCTTCTTTCTATCTGTTTCACCCTCTGTCAATTTGTTTCTATGTTTTTGTATCGTTTTTTTTTTCTCTTTCTTCCTTTTCTTTCTATCTCTTTCTTTCCCTCTCTGCACTAGTTCTCTCGCCCATCCGAGTTATTGCTAGGAGAGAGCACTCGCAATGATCGTGGCAACCAACACAAACTCGTGACGCAGGTGGCGGTTGGTTGTTTACCCGAAAACCAAAGGCGCGCTTCGAGGGCAGTGGAGCGACACGCACTATAAAGTTGATTTTAAGTATCTTTTAGGCTATATTATCCGTTGATATCTCGTAGATCATGCTTGTGTGTCCACACAAATATATCCCACAGGTTATCTCGCCTTCAAAGGTTTCTGTGGTACTCCTTTAAACAACTGCGCTGTCAAAAAAGAAATGCGATAGCTTATGCAACTGCAAGGCTTTATGGAATCACTTGATTGGCTTATGCTACGAGCAAAAGGACGTGTGAGCATTATTTGACGATTTTGCAGATGCGGACTACTGGCGCATACCTCCACGCGCGCCGATCCAGGCGGCCTTGAGCGAAACATAGCTTCCGAGATTGCGCGCCGGCAGGTTTTTCGAAAAACTTGCCGGCGCGCCATCTCGAAGGCGACGAGCGAACGCACGTACCTCACGCACCTAAATGCAGATGGCGCCAACAGCTCATGTTTCGTGTTTTGGCAGAGTGATCTAGGATTTCTGTTACGGCTTTCACCTGAGGAAAACGCACACACACACACACACACACACACACACACACACACACACACACACACACACACACACACACACACACACACACACACACACACACACACACACACACACACACACACACACACACACACACACACATACACACACACGCACGCACACACGCACGCACACACGCACACGCGCGCACGCACGCACACAAACACACACACACACACAAACCTCAGCGATCTTTGTTCAACTTCCCAAAGCGTGAGGGTTTGCACTCAGATTAACTTGCCTTTGCTACTTTTCTTTCCTTTTTCGGTCAAACTTTTCATGCCATATGGGCAGCAGGCACGCTATATTTTGGTCAAAAGTAATACGCAAGGTAATGAGTGCAATTACTCGCATGAAGTAATTCATTGCAATACTACATTCCCCGCCCACACAAACAATTCATTGTATCATTAATTACAGCAAAAAAACTTACTTATTGCTATTTTGTTACTGACCAGACTGACAGAGAAAGAGAGAGACCTATAAGAGCACGGACAAAAACCTGGCACTACGTGCACTCAAGAGAGCCGCGCCGAACAACCCTGCTCTATTTTTACCGCCACGTCCGTCGGGGGGTGTAGCTCAGATGGTAGAGCGCTCGCTTAGCATGCGAGAGGTACGGGGATCGATACCCCGCACCTCCACAACTTTTTTTTTCTTACCCAAAGTTTTTTTTTTTTTTTTAATTCATTTAAGCGTGTTTAAGCGAGCAACGTTAAACCACGGCCGCCTGTTAGTTTCAGCCTCATTTGCCACCGAAAATAGATTTTTTTTAAAATGCGCTTGGTGTGGCGGGCGCATAAGTACGATTTCTTCGCAGGTATCGTCTACAAGTAATCGTCATTTTTTTTCTTCTTTCCTTGCCTATCTTCTTTCCATTTTCTCTACTCCATCTTCCTTTTTTTCTTCTCTTTCCTCCTCCCGAAAGAGTAGGGTTAGCTCTCTAGGCGTCAGTTGCCAGCCTGATCTCTCTCTCCCTTTTTCATCTGTGTCCTCCGTATGCATGTCAAATAATAATAATAATAATAATAATAATAATAATAATAATAATAATAATAATAATAATAATAATAATAATAATAATAATAATTGTCTGCAATCAAGGGCGCACACCTATATGTGCTTGATGTCACTACCGAGATATTCTGAAGCGTGGGTTATATCACAGAACCATCATGTATGTAAACAGCTAGCCATGCTCCTGGCTGGTGTGGCTATTAAATTCCACTTTAAGAAGAATTGGAAGAAAAAAAAAAACGGAAGTAGTATATGGTTGAGCCTCCTCCAACAATTTATTGTCAGTGTGCTTCTGTCATAAAAAAAAAAAAAAAAAAAAAAAAAAAAAAAAAAAAAAAAAAAAAAAATCTTAAACCTGCATTACACTTAAAATATGAGTAATAGACTATCGCCGGAGTCATGAGTAAGTATTCAAATTGACACTTATGGATATGTAACACTAGTTTTTCTTTATTTAATAGTTGTTTTTCTTTCCCTTGTAAAACGTGTTCCCTGTGTTCGAAACAAAACAAAAATAAGTAAAACGAAACGGTGCACATGTCGTGCTGATTATACATTTCATCACTGAAACATCTACTGCGAGAAGCCGTAGATGTAGCGCCATTATAGATACAGGGCTGGTCAAAAGTTCCTAGGCCACTATCCCATGTATTCCTATATGGGAGCGTGGCCTGGAAACTTTTGACCACCCTGTACGTGGCTAGTGTGTAACTCTGCTTCCTGTCGTTGGTTCCGTTCCTTTCTTACTTTTCTCAAGGGCGAAAGAGAGAGGAACTAGACCGCTAGAATGCCTAGAATACCATTCAAGCTAGTTATGATCAAAAATTGAACGAAATAATCAGAGTAGGCAACCGAACAATCCTATGAAGTTTCACTTCCTAGCCTCTTGTCCTTCTCTTGCAGCTTCCTTTGGAACGATTACACTGCGGCTGATCACAACAGCGCCATGCATGTTATTCCTCGTGTTTTGCAGAACCTGGTCGACCTGTGGATCCACGCAGACGTCCTGTCCGGCTCAGCTGGCAAGCCACCCGTGGAAGCCAACTCGTTCATGCGCATGAGCTCGCCGTTCCACCCATTCGCCATCATCTCCCTGGGTTGGAACACCAAACCCAAGGGCGCGTACTCCTGGGGACAGGTATATATGCTCTGCGATATCTTAAGTGGTTTTTTGAACGCTGAAGAACCGTCGCTCTCGCAGGACAGGGTTTCTCTCTTTTTTTTTTTGCTTGCATTTTCAACTCTTTCGTTTATGTGCCAAAATAGGCCATATTTGGTAGATTTTAGCAATACTTTTCTGTTTTATAATATTACAGATACAGTAGAATATCATATATCAATGTGCAGCTAAGTGATAGTACTTTGTAGTGGTATTATTTTAACAAACTAATATATGGGTATAATATGGGAGAATATTTATGAAAAAAAACTGTATTTATTGAATATAGCATAAAACACTTCTCATGTTGTGCTGCCAACATGAAAGAAAACTATACGAAAAAGAATCTGAAATATATAAAATGTTTTCTCAACACTTTTCTATATTAGAGGAAAGTTTGAATGATCTAGATCAAAAAGCGTATGAGTTACATTTTTTTTTTGTCTGCCAAGTGAAAACTGCATTGTTTCATCAAGTCGCAGGGTTATATTTCCGCGCTCAACAAATTTTCCAAACATAGTAATGCAATGGATAAAATTAAGAAGATGAAAAAAGCTGCTATTTAGCCATGTAAATTCTATCCAATTATGCTAAATAGCAGCAGAGCGATAACTTCAGATACTAAAAGGTAGCACTGAGCATGGCACCAAAACACCCTTATGTTTGGCTTCACAGCACGCAATAACAATATTCCAAATGTGTAATCTACAAAACGTCTTCACATTTCAATGTCTGACACCACCGAAACAGGTGTAACCATGTTTGAAAGCTCTAACATGTAATTTTTAGATGCGAAGCAGCTTATGGCGGAGTTCAATTCGGTGGTGGTGGTGTGCGGCGTGAGCAACCTTACTGCGCTTGCGCCTACTCTCTCTCCCACTCTCCTCCTTTACGCGGGTGTTCGGTCACCTTCTCTCCTCCTCCCCCGCGCTGCAGCCGCGCACTCTCCTCCTTTACGCAGGCGTTCGGTCGCCTTCTCTCCTCTCTTCCCCCCGCGCTGCAGCCTGTAAACCTACTCCCTCCTCTCCCTCCCCCCAATGTATATAAGCGCGTGCGCTCGGTCGAGGTAGTCTCGCTTGAATCGTGCGGTCGCTCCGTCGGTTCCCGGCCGTTGCAGTTGTCTCGAAAGCCTCGCTACCCTCGCCGCCCTCGCCGCAGACTCGCGTTGTCTCTCTGTAGCGGAAGCGGTAGCTCGACGCCGACGCTTGGCTTCGACGGCCGCGTGAACGTAAACGGAAACTTGGTGTGCACCCCCCAATGCTGCTTCGCATCCCCTCATGGTTTCCTTTGTGGGAGATGGTGTAATTTTTTTTTTTCTAGCGTTGGTGTGCCACTGGACAAAACAGGCTTTGCAAGTGGCATTTGTCTGGTAGTCAAGTTTCTTGTCCTCATAGCACTTCTCGTTTCTGCTCCGCTTCGTCAATCTCTAGGACTTTCTCTGAATGTGCTTATTTTAGGAAGGTGTAGTCGTGGAAGCTCTACGCTGCCCATACAGATCAGCAGGCAAATGAAATTCACCTTCTCTGCGGCCGTGACCATTTCCCAAGAACCATCATCTTCGGCATAAGACTGCTTCTATAAGGTTTACGATATCGCATACTCATTTTTTTTACATACATCCCTTTTAATACTCCCGCTGTGAAAAAGATGCCCAAAACGCCGTTTCCTTCTTTTTTTTTCTTTTTTGTGGCACATATTGTTTACCTGCGCACCACTACACTGAGGTCACGGCCGAGTACCCTTCTTGGCCTGGACATAACGCTCTGCTGGCTGAAGCTGATGTCACCAAATTATCACCATCTACTGCTGAGTCACTACAAATAGAAGATATACCAGTGCCAACATCCTCACGACATTTCACTCGGCCTAAACAATCGATGTGCCAAAAAACGAGACGTACTGATCAAAATCTGACTACAATCCGTGATCGTTCTACGGGTTTTTGTCACGCGAACATTTCCATGATTGATCAGCATCGTCAGAGTCACTTCTGCTAGAAACAGCAGAAAAATCGCTAGCGAACGCAACATGATGTCCTAAAGAACAACATTTTCGAGAGGGCACTATTGGAAAGATTTTCTGTTGTATTGTCTAAAACGTACCCTGTTTTTCTCGTTAAATGCGGATTAGTTCCGGCAACGCATTGCCGACGCTAATCGCGGAGGCCACGAAGCGCTCTTCGTACTTCTGCAATACGTCGGCAGGTGTCGCTAGTCCTTCAGCTAAGGACGTTCATGCTGTTGCTCATGAGCATCAGATAATACGCCAAGTGAAGGCGGTACCGCTGTTCTATTTTGAAGCACCCCAAAATGGACATCTTTCGTTTCCATGGTGATAATTAAATAAGCTCATGTTCCAATCTCTTGGGGTTTTGAGAAAAAGATAGTAAAACACGTTTGTTCGCGTGCAGTTACAGGTCCAAATTTTTTTTTTTGTGTTATCGTAACGAGTGGATATGTAAGCTGGTTCCAAAGGACAGCTTTAGCATCTCATGCCTGTCTAATTGCGAGACGCTCTGCTTTTCCCTTATAAACTGTGTGACCCGTCAAAATGCAGGTGGAGTCCATGGCACGGCTGGTGAGCTGCGGCTACCCCTTCCTGTCGCGCGTCGCCTTCAAGGTGCGGGCATCAATGGTGGAGGCGTCTTTGGCGCAGCTCTCGTGGCTGCTCGACGTGATGCCCAACGCGACGCTCGTCGTCTGGTACGCGGACGGTGAAGCGCCGAACACCAACGTGACGCACGCTCTCCGCAAGGCAAGACCGTCGGCGCACATCGTCCACGACCTGCCCCACGATCACCGGCTGGAGAATCTTATGGAAGAGGCCGTTCCTGAAATGGACGCTGAAGTCGCCAAGCACGAGAGCGCTTCCATCGGCTGGAGCGTGGAGGCGAACAATACGGGAAGCTGTCGAAAGGCATCACTGCTGGGCCGCAACGCTGTCGTGCTTGGCGATAATGGCGTCTCGATGGTGCTTCCGGATTCGTGGTCTAACTTCGAGGCCAAGTTGGATCTCACCAAACCTCGTACCCTGGCTGTGAGCATAGGCGACGAAAAGCTCGCCCTCGAAGGCTCCTGTTTTCAGCTAGTCCTTAACAGGTGAGATGATCAGCGGAATTAATCAGCAGCTGTCTCTTCGACATAGTGGTTCCGAAAAACGCAATGGTCAGACGCATATCAGAGGACGTCGCGCGAACAGCTACAGTCTGCCCACGCATTGCAGCCTACACGAGCATTCTTTAGTGGACGGAAGCAGCAGCGTTGGCAGGAGGATCTATATTATGACATCTTGTTCGGCCACAATGCGTCAGAAACGGTCTTGCATACAACATGACAGGCTCGTCGAACAGAACTCTAAAAGAAAAAAGGCTTTTGCGCAGTAGTCATGGCATTGCTGCCGATGCTTCTACGCCGTTGAGCATTGTTACGAGTCAGGAAGCGTTTATTGAGAACGCTCAGCGACGGAGCACTGGATGTAACTGGTGATGTTTTATCGAAAAAAAAATTGTTATATGCACACGCTGTGGTCCAACTCACAAAATGGTACCAGCAGAGCTGTTGGTCTTGCTGTTCACATCTACTATTACGGTATCTTAGTCTTAAGAAAATAGTAATACCGTGTTGCATTCTGCCAATTGTACCTAATGTCCACACTAGTGAAATTTACCAGTGCCTGACATCTATTGCTTATCTAGAAAGCCATGGGTGGCTTAGGCGATCACGCGCGAGCATTGTTCGTTGCCACCAGTAAGGCTTGACAAAACGCTGGTTGTTGGCGACACGTGTCGTTTTAGCGCCGCAGGGTTGGTCTTCATTGTGCAGACGTGTGTAACGCTCCCACATCTCCTCCTTTTCAACAGGAGTGGCCAGGAGGTGACAAGCCGCGCATGGCCGACGACGTGCAAGAACCACGGCTCGTCGTCTTCTTCGTCGAAGAAGCCCACAGCTCCAGCCATGGTCAAACAGTGGACATACGGTGAGCCGGCGCCGCTCAAGCTACAACCATCTCCCGGTGCGGTCGTGTACGCCGTGCGGCTGCAAGATCCACCGGAGGACTCGACGGGTGCGGCATCGCCAGTGGTCCCCACGTTGCTCCTTCTGTTCTTTGGCGTCCTGGCCGTGAAAGTGCCTGTGCTTTGAGCGGTGCTTGCTTGAACTGACGAAATCGGTAGAGTGCCAGCCAGTCTGGAGGCCGGGAAAGTACACACAGCGAAGCAAACAGCGTAGGAATACACTATGCATACGTCATAAGGAGAAGGGCTAGAAGTGCTTGTACACTAAATGACTGCAGAAGTGACACGGGGAGGGTATATAGGAGGAGGGGGAAGCACCTGTCCTGTTTTCGTGGTACAGAAGCGACACACTGGACCGAAGCTACGCCACCTCACGTACAATGGCAAACCGAAGTGTGAATCTTGAGGGCGAACTGGTACCCCCTGCTGTTTTCGAGGTCGCTGCTTTCGAGGACATGCTTGTCACAAAGTGCCGTCCCCGTAGTTGTAGTCGTGACCTTGTTCCTATGGCAAAGTGCCAGAGAATGTGTACAGGAAAGTCAAGCTCGTGCGACAGGCGTAAAACACCAACCGCACGTCTAAAAGCCCACTGTTATTCGCTCATTGGGAAGGTTGAAATGGCTTGAGTGGCCTGTATCGAATTTCAAAACCTTTAGCTTACCACGTCTACAGATTCGACGTTCTAAAAATGTGTCCCATCTGTACTGGTAGTTTTCATATTTTTTATCACCTGCTTGTCAGAGGACAACGTAGGGCACAGTAGCCTATAATAAAGCCCATCCTATAGTTACTACCGTAATTCCATCCAATTACCGTTCGCATCACTTCCCTTCTAAGACTTATCTCACATCTAGGTTCTCACACACTTTGTGTACAAAGGTTTGCTACCGCATGCATCAGACTTGGCCACAAACATGCCGCAATTTTAAGCAAAAAAATTACTCCTCCATCGGAGAAAAAAAAGCCGTCTGCATATATCCCTTTACAAGATTTACTTCAAGTATAACTAATCCGAAGCCACTCACTTTGGGCAACACTCTACCACGTCACAGTTCGCTCGCCCCCCCCCCCCCCCCCGAACCTGCTCGCTCACGCCTGCAAGAATGTGCGTGGCAAAGCAGCTGTCTAGGAAGCCTGAAATGAGCCGAAGTAAAGCACATATACGTGCGAACAGATGTGCGAGCATTAACGTTTCTACGATCCGTTGCTACTGCCATTTTACGCGACTTGGAGTGCGTAGCCCACGTTAAGACTTTTTTTTACCCATTTAATATCCTTTGATTGGCGGGATATAGAAATTACACGCAAAGAAAAAAGCACCACATGTGGCTTTTGTAAATGGTTATATCCAAGCACTGCAAAAATAATTGGTTTGTTATAAGTATATGTCAGAACTGGGCGCCAGCAAGCAAGAAAATCATACCCACCACAACCCATACTTGTCATACAGTACGCCAGAGTTCAAAACGACCTACAGCTTGAATGTAAAGGGTTTTCCCAAGGCATATAAAGCCATTGGCGACACGCTAAATGTCCGGCGCTGTTTGCTTCGCTATGAACCGGTGCTGTTTGGAGTTTGTACATAGCATACGTGACACTCACAAACACAGTGCGCTTTTTTATTTTTATTTTTTTTTATTTTTTGCTGTAGAAGTTGCTTTCTTTTTGTTGTTGTTGATCCTGTTGACGTATGTAGATTTGAAAATAATTTGGCATACTGCATGCGTTTACGAGCGTAGACGAAGATATTGTGTAGAGCGAAGCCGGATATCGAAACATGGTCAAAAACAATGAATTAAATAAATGTCGTTTCCGCTAAACAACGGACCTTAGGATACTATCACGATACTAGTGTGTGCAAGTAAAGTGTTGCCCTTTGATAGGGCAACACCCCACTAAGCAGCCTATACAGTTCGCAATGACCGTAAACTAGGCGATCTTTTGTTAATGTGCTGGTGCTCATAACAATTTTTGTTCGTGCGAAAAGTTTGAGTTTACATAAAACACGATCATGACCTTACATTATGTTGCGCATGCGAAAACAGTGCGTTCATGACACTTCATTTGGCCAGCCGTAGGTCACGTTCAAGTATTACTATTGCGACGCTCTCGGTCAAAGCCTACAGTCGCGCTAAAATGTGGGCATCCACTCGTCTTTGCATCTAGCACTTATGCATTGTCCTGTGATTGCTTATTACAAGAACTATGCGAGCATCTCAATGGTTTCTCAAGGCAAATGTCATTCCACTTTAAATCTTCGCTGGATGTTTTGACCAAGACGAGCAATGCACGTTGTGACTCATTTTTAATTGTTCCTTCATTGTGAACTCGGTTTTAAGTTTGCTTAGGCTACCTAGAAATGAGCAACAATTGCACATTACTGTAAACAATCTCGACAAAAGCACTAATAGAACTTAGTATAGTAGATATATTCCTTGAATACTTTTTGTTTGATGCAAGAGAAAAACACGTCCACGCAAAATTTCTTTTTTTGACATTGCTAGCTTTACACACGGGTTGTTGTGTAGCAACGGGCAACTAAGCGTTATGCAAGCTACACACGTAGCTCGAAACTAGTGCATGTGCACGCTTTAACTATAGACTTTTGTGATAAGTTTAGTTTTTATCGAAAACACATGTCGTTATTACATGTGCTCTCGTTCAAGTCCATGGTAGTCACACTGCGCAGAGTCGTCGAAATGTGGGCTCAACGCAGACTTAAATTATGAATAACTAGGCTACTGAATTGCTACTAGGCTTATGAGGGATGTTTCATAGCATCCAGGACAACTTGTTAGTATAGGAGCACTAAACGGTGTTGTATTCTCCTTGTCGTGTGCGTGTGTTGACGCGGCATCTCTGAAAGTACGCTAATTTGCTACGAAAGTGAAGTAGAACGTCCGAGAAAAGACGCGCTTTGACTGGTACTTTCTGAAATTGTTTTTTTCCTAATGTCCTATCCGTGCTTTTGCATCGGCTACGAGATTCTCAGCAATCAATGACCTCGTAATTGTCGGGTATCACCACAAGAAAACATTTCTTGTGCGGGAACACGCTTTTGGAACTTAAAGTGCTGAAAATAGTTTGAGTTCTCGTAACACGCCATAAGCAACCTGTCTTTCTTGAAAAGCAAGAAAATCGTGTAACACTATATATACTTGTGTGTTGTCAGGTTGTATTAAGATCAGGTGCCAAATTCATACAGTGGACACAGCGAAGCGCAGTTATTTGTGTCGTTTAAAAGTCATTAAAACATGATGGCTCGCATTCGACTTCGGTCGGATGCTCGTAGCAATAATACCGCTGTTCTATACCCTGTGTCTCATGTACATAATTGTATGTGTCCGCATTTCACTAAATAAAAGTTTGTGTTTCGTTGTAACAACGATAATTTGTCTGCATTTTTTTTTTCCGCTCGCGTGCTCGCTCATGCATAAAGTGCTCTATAGTCGACGTTCTGCTAAAATGATAATTTGTCGAGTTGGACTAATTACATGTGAAATGCTGAACTCAACAGCACTGAGAGACAAGATGTTTTCGCTACGCCCAATGAAGAGTGCATCTGGCAACTATGAGCTCACCTATCACGCATAAACGACATTATTACATCCATAAAGATAGCAGTATTCGCCTCGAAGCAAACCATCACGCTTAGGCTTGCTTTTTTTTGATACGCAGAAGTTCCCGCAGCACAGTGTGCAAGTGAAGAATTCATTAAAGAGGTTTCGTTTATCCGCACACTTTTACAACTTGCGTAATGACAGGTTTCTGGGAGCGTAAACGTGATTGGATTGGATTGGATTTATGGCCTCACCCTCTTTCGGACGGGCATCAACCGACGCCATTGGCCTTGATTAAAGACATAAAACAAATGTATGCACACATAACCCGGGATGTAGCGTCATCTGGTGGTGCATAGATCAACCAAACACCCGTCTGGTGTAAATTTTGGCGGTGGCGTAACGACAAACAAGTTGCCTTTTTAATGCTTCCATTTAATTTTTTTTGCAAGAGCTCTCGCGGAACATGAAGAGCGTCTGCAAAATATAGTGGTTATATGAAGTATTCTAGTTACACCCGTTGTTACGCTAATGCCATTGCTGTATACTGCAACACCTGCAGGGTGTAGATGTAAGTCAATATATACGTGTCATGCCACTGTCGTTGCTTTCGAGCAGTTTCGCGTTGAATGGCTTCACTGCAGCATTCTCCTTATTGCTGTGAAGCCGCACAACCAGTCAACACCACCTTTTAATGCACTTATCAACGCAAATAGACCTCTCAAATTTGTTTAGGGCCTGGATAACGGCCATAAAAAGAACGACAGTAACTCAAGTACGTGCTTTTTATACCATTTCGATAGAATTTGCGGAGAGACAACACCCTGTCAAGGCAATGTTTTTGCCACATTAGGAACGCGCAGACTATGCCCGGTGGGCAGCGGTGGATACCATGTGCGAAAGGTTCGACTCGCACCGTGCATTTTCCTGATGGAGCTCCTGATGACACCCCAGCGACAACGCTGCCAGGTGTACGACTACCACTGGCGCGCCTATGGCACAGGACATAGCGTTATGTGACCCATAGCTCACACGGGACGCCGGCGAGCATGACCACAGACTTCGCTTTTCTGTGCAACATGTTCACTGCGTACATTTTGCATTTCTGATATCGACGCAAGGCCGCTTATACATACACGTCTACCATACCATTGACCTTGATCGGTAGAGTAACAATCTCCTAGTGCTAATTGTCTTTGAGACCACGCAGTAATGATTATAAAACTGTTTTACTTTGTTCTGAAAGTTATTCATATTGTTTACCACGCGTCCCGGAATACTGCACGTAATCTGCTTTTCCCTTTTGTTTTCTAATTCGGTAATCATTGTTTGATTTTTTGTATGCACTCTACTATGCCCTCGTGGCATTGTATAAAACAGTTCGAAGCAAGAACTCGTGGTCCTTTGTTCTAATTGGGCTGCTTATCCATATCCAGGCCTCCCACTTCAATGCTTGTATTGACAGTGCAGGTTTTTCCAATAAGTACATACACATAGTAATATTTTTGTCCTAAAAGGTGTTTGTATAACGTTTGGCGTGTATTGATCTATTCATCTATTATTTTACACCCATAGCAGGACATTCGGATTGGACATGTGATAAGGGACACAACAGTGCTAGCGCCATGCCTTGTTGTTCTCTCAGTACATTCAGCAACAACTAGGTGTGCTTACAATCACTTGTCACCGCCTAAGTAGTGGTTTAACCGTCCAAGTTGTCGGCTGGCAGCCAGGCTGCATCCCGATCACTTACCGTGCAATAAAGACTCTTCTCAAACAACAGAGTCCTTGAGCAGTGGAATCTGTTGAACATCAGTGCAAACTGCCACAAGGCATCAATTTCGGCAGAACATGGCGAACAAGTCTTCTAATATTGTGCAGAGACATTTCAGATTCAACAAATGATTGTTGAAGAGTGCATATTTCGTCAGTTTTCAAAATTTCGGAAATGCTGTATTCATCACTTCCCATTTACAATGAAAAGCTATATGTTTACCATTTAGCCAAATGCACACTTAGCTGTAATTCCAACTAAACATTCTACAATTGAACCAGTGATGTTGCAGATTTTTTAAATCTTGCCATTTAGTCACACAACACCAAAATATTTAAAAGTGATTGTCATTTCTAGGTGCTACTTTAAATCTACCATGACAACCATGTCATACTAAAAAAAACGAACTGGGAATTTTTTTGTCTTCATAAATTTGAATAAAATCATTAATATCTAAAGAAAACCCAATAAACTTTTGTGATGTTATGAACATAAAAGTCTTACAAAAAAGTACAATTTGTAAGGAGCTGAGGTGCCTAGTAGAGGATGCTCATGTGTGTCAAATTAGGAAATAGGAAGTCACTGTTCAATTTCAACAATTCCATACTTCTGCTCATTAAGGCAAGGGTTAATTGCCCATCTATGAGCTGGCAACCACTTTTGGCCAATGTGCTTTGTAGCAGCACGAAATTTTAACAAAAGCTTTTATCGTCATGATCATGTATAGAAATGTAGCTACATATTTTTTGAACCCTATTATGATGAGTAATAGTGTCCAGGCTCAAAACAAATGGCAAAAATCTGTACTAATAAGCTCATGTTTTGAACTTTTTAGGTTACAAGTTAAGCTTGTTTTGCTGTGACATGCTAATCAAGAGATAGTGCTTAACTGAACTGATCTAGAATTGATTATTCAAAACACTCAAGTGTCTCCTGAAGAAACTTGCTTTACAAAATCTTGAGGTTCTATAACAATAGTCAGTGCAAAAATAAGTTTTATTCTAACATACCTTTTTCAATCTCAATGTACAAAAATGAAAAAAAGTTAACTTTTAGCAAAATCTGGAAATAGACCACAAAGGCTCTTTCGAGCCAGAGGAGCTTCCTATAACATGTACATGCTCCAATACAGAACTGTTTATAACCGGGCAGTTGAATTTGGACTATACCTTTACTTCTACCCTTTCCAGAGTACGAAACTGTTTGTGCTCACAATTATATTTATTCAATAATGTGGAAGTTCATCGGCCCATCGCACAATGCAATGTTGAGAGTTATGGATGTGTTAGCTTTCATGCAACAAAAAAGAAGACATGACTTCAGGGTGGACAACTAATTAACTTTAATATAGTATCAGTTTGCAAGCACAATGAACAAGCTTAGTAGCAGCTGCACATACTGGTATTGTGAGGCACACAAACTGATACTCAGTGGGAAGCTATTGTACAAAACTTTCTTGAAGCTGGGAGATGATGAGTAGAGCTGTAATCATTCACATATGGTATCACAGATGCAACTGTCCAGGCAGACTAGATGTTGTGAGACTCTGGTTAATGCTTGAAAAACCTTGCGTCTTCTCTATGTCATGCTATCCAGGTTACAACAGGACTTGGACACTTGTGAACTGTAAAGAAACATTCGAGATATTATTATTAAGCATGTCAAAGCAGAAAAAGAATGCTAGAGCCAGAAATAAAAGCCAACAAATGTGTAGTACATTACAACAAACATGACACATATAGAAGCAGTACTATAGCATGTTAATTGGTACCATTAGCACATAGAATTAGGTCAGTCTACAAAAGTGAAATTGAAAAGTTTGTCACGCACTTCCTTACAATAATTACTTCGTGGCTGTTCTTGTGTTTTGTGCTGTTAATGAAAACTAGAAGATAGCATCACTTCTGCTTCATAACAATTTTCTAGTAATCAGGTTTCCATAAGTACCGGTTCATCTGTTCATCTGTAATAGCATTTTTAACCAGCAATAAGGTCATACTCAATCCAAAGCTGTATTATGTAATCTTGTGTAGTAATTTGTGGGTGTGTTTAAAAAAATTTCTGAGCAGTGTATTTCCTATGCCTATGGTGTCATTCCTCTCGAGAACATAGAAGATTTTTTTCTGTGTCATCACTTAACTGAATTATTGCACTGTGCACAACCAGGGCACAATTATCAGACATATGCACACTCATATCCAGACAAAGCATAATTTTTATGGTTAATTTTACATCACACTTTCAGAATCCCGAACACCTACCACCAATGTCATATTGTAGCGATCCCTATATAGCACCTCTCAGCTGCAAACTTTTTTTTAGAACAGGCTTTTAGTGAGCCTAGCACTCTGACTGCTTTCAGATTTAATCCACTCAGTTGCAGTTATGTTTGCATGGCCTCCTGAATCATGTCACAGGTGTGTCTCTGCCACAAGTGTACCATGCCAAATTATAGATAACAAGAAGATGTGTAACCAGTGCACCATAATGCCTATTAAAAAATGGCTCAGATAACATGAACTATTTGATATGTCAAACTAGTCGTTGTGGACTAGGCATTTCATTATATCTTTAACAGTATTACATTCATGACTAGCATGTACCAAGTTATGGTACATGCTAGTCATGGTACATGCTAGACTAGCTCTACCACTTAATTCCAGACCTCCCATTACTCTCTCTGCAGATAAAGTGGAAAGCGCACTGTTATCAATCTCAGTGTGTTTTCCATATAATAATAGATTACAGGAAATTGAAAGCCTGTGTACGATTACCATATGATGAGTGACTTATTATGTCTAGCCCTAGTGAAGATGTAATTCTTCATGCAGTATCATGTCCTAGCTTCACTAGCTAACACCTTTGCTGTGTATGGTAGTTCAGGTGTGAAGTGAGCAACGTAAGTTGATCTGTGGATGTGACACCTACCCTTACAAGGCAGCACAACGAATGCAGAATATGACAAGTGCAATGTAAAGATGTTACTAGATGAAGATGACAGACTGCTCAGGCCATAGGTCAGCATACTAAAAAGTAGACTGATGTATACTGACTCCACATTCTTTTCATAGTATAGTGTGACAGCTTTGATCGGTAATGAGGGGTGTGAGTGGACATTTTTTAAACAGGAGCAACCACTGTGACGTTTGAGTGGGCGTCAGTAAAAAACAGGAGCTTGTTTCGACTAATGTTAATAGAAACGAAATTAAGCGACAATTTTGAGTGGATGCTAGTGACTGCTGGCGGGTGAAAGTAGATGCTGCTTTGTATGGGGGCACCAGCGATTGAGAATGGTATTAAGAATGGGTCCGAGCCAGAATGTGAGTAGGTGCAGTACGTGTGAATGAAAGTAACTATGACCCCCAGTAGATGTTGGTAAGTATTAGTGGGTGCGAGCGTAAAAAAGTGAGCGTGTGTTCGTGAGCATTAGTGCACACGAGTTTCACAGAGTGCATGACGTACGAAAATATGGGTGGCCGAGTACGAATCAGCATCAGGTTATACAGCCAATTTATGATATTGCCAAATGGAAGGAACTCACTTCTTTGGGGGGCCGACGAGCCACCCTGAGCACAAGCTCGCCCTGGCGGACGCGCTTGAAAGCGGCGATGGCTTCGGCGTGTGAAAGGCCCTCGAAGGGCTCGCCGTTGAGTGAAAGCAGCTGGTCACCCTCGCGGAGCAGGCCCTCAGCCTGGCCTCCAGGGAAGATGCGCCGCACATAGATGCCCAAGGCCCCGCGTGGCGAGTCACGGCCACCTACAACGCTGAAGCCCAGGGCGCCTCGGCCGGGGCCTTTCACGAAAGTGACAGTAAGCAGTTCGCTGTTGCTCGAGACGCTTGACGCGCTGCCCACTGAGCCGTTGTCACGGTGACGGGGTCGGCGAGGCAGCGTGCACAGCACACCGCTGCTGTACTGCTGTGTCGCCTGCAGAACGGAAAACAAAGGGTAACCATGGTTACACAATGGGAAGAAAAGAGAACTATGCA
>JALIZH010013771.1:0-38278 GCA_030522465.1 Rhipicephalus appendiculatus | reverse complement strand
GTAAAGCTTCTTAGTTGAAGAAAATTCGTCGTGTTCCGGAGATTGAATCTGGGACTAACGCATTTCCGGGGTGGTCGTTCTACCCACTTAGATGATTTGCTTTTAAAGCGATAGCGTTAAAGAGCTCGTTTCGCAGAAATTCCGGCGTCGGCGTCGGCGTCGGTGTCGGCGTCGGCGTCGTTGGTTGTGAGCGAAAAATCATCATCTTGTCCGTGACCGAAAAATCGAGAAAGATGCAAACAAAATAAATAATAAAAATTTTCGGGTCTGAGTGAGGATCGAACCCGGGTTGTCTGCGTGGCAAGCAGGTGTTCTACCACACAGTCATGCCTCTGCTTGGAAATACTGTGAAAATAACTTCCTCTGCTTGGAAATGCAGTGAAAATAAATTCCATGCTTCGCAAACTCAAGCGTCCTTTATATAGGCGTCGCAATATAACATGTAATATCCCAGAAATATTGCGTGGTACAAGCGTACATTGCCATCGGGCGTCAGAATATGTGACTATCATAACGATTCCATAGTTTAAAGCCAGCCACCCATTACAAACGGCACACACCTTACTGCGCGTATTCCCTTAACACCACGTAGTGGGTGCATAGCAAGTTCGAAAACATTTCCCACATTTGCCGCGCATAATTTCTCCTGGTTTAAAGCATACTACCCATTACATAGTATGCACTAAGTGATTGAAGTACGCACTAGGGACGGGATATCGCTATCGCGTTCAACTCTTAAAGGCGAAGCTTAAGGGTCCCCCCAATTTTTTTGAGAAATTCGCATGGCTTTCCTTGCGGCTTCGTGTTATAAATGGCTGGTTGTCAATTATCTTTTTCATGACCCTTCCGCCCCTTTACGGGATTCCACAGAACTCAAGCGGCGTATAAAACATATTTAAAGCTAACACATACCCCAATATCTACAGCGATACATTTGGGGAGGATGTAGAGGCGTGTGGTTGGCTGCAGTCGGATCTGGCTTTGCGAAGACAGCCAGCAATTTCTCGAACCAAGAGCCGCCTATTGAACGTGGTACAGTCTGCGATTCATCACATTTTCACATTGTAGCAAAACGCTGCGCTTTGTCTTTACTGCGTCAGCGCACCCATTTGACCATTTACACTCCAACTCGCTATCACGCAAGAGCTTCAGGACCAGCCGAAGTTCCCCACTCTCCTGAATATCCAATACCTCCTCGGCAACGATATGTAACTTGCACTTGAGTATGGGCTTACCTCGCCTTTTTGTCAATCTAATAATATTGTTCGTACTGCACTGAATAAGTAATGTTCTATCTGAACAAGGTCGTGACCATAGGTCGGCAACACTTGTGGAGCTCACTCAGACTCACTCATGATAGAGCTCACTCGGACTCAGACTCACCAAAATTTTCTTCAACCGGACTCACTCGGATTCAAACTCACCAAAACATTTTCTCACCCGGACTCAATCAGACTCACACTCACGGCTCGATTTGAGTCTGAGTGAGTCCGAGTGAGTCGACTCATGAGTCCGTTAGCCTAGAATGATCTTTTTAGACCATGGTGTCAATGCTCTATAACATCAATATCTCACATAATCGGTGCTCTTCTTGGCGCCTTTTGCATTTATTTTATTTGCATCTTTCTCGATTTTTCGGTCATGGACAAGAGAATGATTTTTCGCTCAGAACCAACGACGCCGACGCCGACACCGACGCCGACACCGACGCCGACACCGACGCCGACACCGACGCCGACACCAACGCCGACGCCGGAATTTATGCGAAACGAGCTCTTTAACGCTATTGCGTTAGGAGGAATGAACTTTATTAATAAAAAAAAAAACCAGCAAGTTTAGGCGGCCGGGCCTAGGCCTCCCATGAGGGGACGTCAAGGGCTTGCCTCGACGCCGCCTCACGGGCGTGCTGGGTCGCCCATGTTTGTTTGAGGTCACCAACTCCGTTGCGCGAGGCCTCGTCAACCGCGCCGGAGCAACTGGAGACGAGTTGGACACCAGGGACAATCTAACTAAGTACAATGATATCGTTAAGGCATTTTACCTTGGACGCCGAGCCTTCCCCCCCGCCTCACCCCAAGCTCTGCCAGGCGCAGGCCGCCACTCTGCGTCTACTGCAAACCAATACGTATCCCTCACCTGCCCGCCTCCACCTCATATTCCCGGACGTTTACACTACTCCCAACTGCCGGTGCCGTGGCACTCACCCGGCTACGCTTCCGCATATGCTGTTGGAGTGCCCGGCACAGTACACACACACTAACACCACGACCCTCTCGTCGAGGCTGCGTGAGGCTCTGCGGAGCTCCGCCCTCGATGAACTATTGCGTTAAAAAGAAGCAATAATTAGACGGGGTCGGTCAGAATGGAAAGCGATGCGCGCGTCTCCCTCTCTGCATGAGTGGGCGGAATGTGGCCAGGCTACACGGGGAACGCTTGCGCGCGTCTGTTTTCTGTGTGCCTCGAGCGGCTTACGTCAGCGAACTTGGGACGGGCCAGTGCGAGCAACTCAGCTCCCTCTGGTGTGTGGACGGTGCCTATAGCTGCCAAACACCAATAGACATTGTACAAGCTCTCTTATATCAATGTACAGTAAACATTCAACTACTTCTGTAAGGACACGTTTTATTTTCATGTTATACCGACACCTATGACGGAGGGATCAATCAAGTTTTTGGGGCGAAACTCCTTAAGGTCGAGGCTTGTACATCACTCCCCCGGTGTCCCCTGGTGTAGCCACGCTAGTGCGATGACGATGACGCTGCCATCAGGGCACAGCACATGCAAGGTAGCCATTATACGCCATGACGATGACGATGACGATGACGCTGATGAAGATGAAGAATAAGCGCGTTCCAGACCACACATTCTCTTTCTGCCATCACGGCACAGCACATGGAATGTACCCACTATACGTCATAACGATGAATATGACGCTGATGACGATGAAGAATTTGCGCGTTCCAGACCACACATTCTCTTTCTGCCATGGATGAAAACGATCGTGAACGCGCTCTCGCCCGCGAAAGGCAAAACGGCAACGCCGATAACAAGCTGCTACCCCGGAGTTGAGGACGCGGAGAGCGGCGGCTCAACGGCAAAAACACATTGTATAATACTATACACACGCGTTGTCACTCATTTACATACGCGAGTGGACAATGTCACGGGTGATTTACGGTAAAAACGATCCCCAGTGCTTCGTCCACTCGTCGTGATTCACTTCATGGAAATGCGAAAATTTTTTTTCTGAATACAGACCAGCGAAGCGTGCTTTTAAATAGGCAGCATAGCGAGGAAAGAGGAACATCGAGCATTTATCAATGGAGCCGAATGTGTAAGGATACACATAGCTTTAGTTATCCTCAAAAGGCTCCGTGCTAGGTCTGCTTATATGTCAGAGATCGGCGGCTTATTGCAAATATGTTTACCTCTAACATGCAAAATAAATTGTGCTGCAGAAGTAAATTGTGTTTACATTATATCCTTTAAGTAAGCGACAACAACACAAAAATTGGGGGGACCCTTAAGCTTCGCGTTCAAGAGTTGAACGCGATAGCGATATCATGTCCCGAGTGCGTACTTCAACCATTGCACCCACTACGCGCAGTAAGGTGTGTGCCTTTTGTAATGGGTGGCCGGCTGTAAACTACGAAGTCTTTATGATAGCCACATGTTCTGACGCCCGATGGCAATGTACGCTTGTACCACGCAATATTACTGGGATATTACATGTTATATCGCGACCTATATAAAGGACGCTTGCGCTTGCGAAGCATGAAAGTTATTTTCACTGCATTTTTAAGGAGAGGAAGTTATTTTCACTGTATATTGAAGCAGAGGCGTGGCTTTGAGGTAGAACACCTGCTTGGTACGCTGACGGACTGGGTTCGATCCTCATGTGGACCCGAAAATTTCATTATTTATTTTATTTGCATTTTTCTCGATTTTTCGGTCATGGACAAGATGATGATTTTTGGCTCACAACCAAAGACGCCGACGCCGACGCCGGAATTTCTGCGAAACGAGCTGTTTAACGCTGTCGCGTTAAAGAGCCCCCCCCCCCCCCCGCGCTGCAGCCTGTAAACCCACTCCATCCTCTCCCTCCCCCATTTCATGTAACCGTGTGCGCTCGGTCGAGGAAGTACCGCTTGAAACGTGCGGTCACTCCGTCGGTTCCCGGCCGCTGCAGTTGTCTCGAAAGCCTCGCTACCCTTGCCGCAGACTCGCGTTGCCTCTCTGTAGCGGAAGCGGTAGCTCGACGCCGACGCTTGGCTTCGACGGCCGAGTGAACGTAAACGGAAACTTGGTGTGCACCCCCCAATGCTGCTTCACATCCCCTCACGGTTCCCTTTAGTGGGAGATGGTGTAATTTTTTGTTATACAATAACGTGAATAGAGTTGTAATAAGATAAGTAATACAACCTATTGTTTTGAAATATGATCGGTAGCGCTCGTTCAGCTAACACTTTTTCTCGTTAAATTAATCGCTGATGACCTTTCCCACTGAATCAAACACTCTGATCACCCCACAAACGCCTTTCCATGTATCATCTAGAAAATATTTGCACTTAGCTCGTAAATTATTGTCATGGAGAAATGCGGGAAACGTAGCAGTTTGTTATGCGTAGCTTTTTTTTTTATATTAAACCCGCACTGCTGTATCCTACCAACATCGGCGTGTTGTTGCAGAGCGTGGGCAAAAGCGGAAGGCTTTCTCGAAATGTAGCTGCGGGAAATTAATTATCACCGGGATAATTGCATGGTGCACGGATTGCACGTGCCTGCCGATGTAACTAATCGTGGCGAACGGAACGATGTTTTCAGAGAAAGAAAGATAACACATGAAACTTGCGAGCAACTGAGCTTGTTGTGTTCCACATTTACAGCTTCTAGAACGACCTCTACGTGCTGCAACGTTATGGCTGTAACTTACAAATAAGCCCCAGCTGAACTTTGTCCTATATGGCGGGCACAGCTGTGATTTTTCTCACATGTCACTTGCTCATTCACGAGGCGGATGTTGTTCGCACAATCATCGGTGAACAGAGACCGAGAAATGTTTGCATTGACTATTGAAACAGAGGAAGATTTATTATCCATGCGTCGCAATTTGACTTTCATGTTGAATAAAAGACAAACCAGACCTCCCTTCATCTTTCTGAAAGTTTATATTAAAACTTCCCAGTTTTTTTTTTTTTGCATCTTGGTTTCTAGTTTTATACGAAAGTATTACGAGGTTCAGTGTTGAAGCTAATGATATGTGATTCAATTTCACGGGAACTGCCATGAAATTTCCAAGTTATTCCTACAAGTACTTGCTAAACAAACTTGGAACGTAGGAAGACGTGGGTTTGTGAAAGGGGGGGTGGGATGGAGTATCTCGCTATGGCATCGGCACATCCACAGGCTCAGTCTGGCGCATATTCATGTATTACCACTTACGTAAACTAGTAACAACGACTCTAATTTCTCTGGATAATGTTGTCACTTCGATAGTTATGTCTTTTTTTTCGGTATTGAGGAAAGAGGGATGGTGGTTCTCGGACAATTAGATAAGAGTAATTTTCGCGCTCATAAAATTTGTCTACCGGGCCTCAGCAAAAGCTTTTATAAGAAGCACTTTGAAATTCTTGCACAAACAATCAAACAAATGCTTGCTCAAACAGCCATCTGGTCATTCAAATATTTTCAATAGTTAACCATGCAATTATTTGAAACCATTTTTGGTAAACTTATGCTCCCGTATGATATCTGTCCTTTTTTTTTTCTGAAAGGGCCAGTGCATCTTAACTGAAACTGAGAAAACGCAGTTTCTTTTTTTTTTTGATGCTGACAATATGGTTGGATCCTGGGCCAACAATTTTTTTTCAATGTGATTATGTCACCAAAATAACTCAAATCTATATTGCGGCTAAAATCTATATCGCCCACTATCGTTAATACTCAGGACTAAATTTTTGATCTCGCTCTTATAGATTGGAACAATTCATTTAGCCTTGAATTAGATCTTAAAAGTAGTCTAAATGGTCGTGAATGAGTGGTATAGGAATATTTTGCGAGAAAATTAACACCATGCTCGTGCTTCCGTCGGTGCCGTCTTTTGTTGTATGGGCGTAAGGGAGATGACTAGACTTGGAGAGCGAGAGGTCCTTCCAGGCAAAAGGCGCACCAGTCTGGACTGTCGGCAGCATTTTCTTGTTCCTGTCATTTATTGAAAGCCTTAAAAATGCTTCATCTCCTCTGCATCTTAGCTCCTTTTATGCCACGCCGTTTCGGATCACTTCTTCTTCTTCAAGGAATAGATTGGGGCCCAATATCTTCATTTTAGTTGTTTTATATTCGGAGTATACCGTCTTGGAGCAGAAGAAGGACGTGATACTGTAGCACTAAACTCACAAAGTAACGCTGAAAGGCAGAAAGAAGCAGGAAAATCGGCTTCTGATTTTTTATATTTGAGTTTTGATCCACGACATCATGTCATTCAGTAAGTACCAACTCGCCCCCCCCCCCCCCCCCCAAAAAAAAAAAAAAAAAAACACGCCATATCCACGAAGTGAATGATGATGAGTTGGCGCAGCTCCGGAGGTAATCTGGTAAACCGTCAATCCTCCGTAAATTTTGCCCACTCGATCACCATACAAAAACCTGACACACAAACGCGGGGGTGTGGTGTGATTATACATACAGTATATACACAATGTTTCATTATTTACATATGGGGTAGATGATGATTTTGTTCAAGAGCTCTACGGACCACAAGGAGGGGGT
Source organism: Rhipicephalus appendiculatus (assembly GCA_030522465.1). Taxonomy (NCBI): domain Eukaryota; kingdom Metazoa; phylum Arthropoda; class Arachnida; order Ixodida; family Ixodidae; genus Rhipicephalus; species Rhipicephalus appendiculatus. The sequence goes on along the minus strand of JALIZH010013771.1, from coordinate 31,510 downwards.
TCCCCTGATTTTGTTTTCCTCATATATGACGTTAAGCTCAGGGGAACGTTTGTTGTAGGCGTTGCCGTTTTGCCTTTCGCGGGCGAGAGCGCGTTCACGATCGTTTTCATCCATGGCAGAAAGAGAATGTGTAGTCTGGAATGCGCTTATTCTTCATGGTTATCAGCGTCATCGTCATCGTTATCACATGTAGTGGGTACATTCCACTATACTGGAACGCGCTTATTCTTCGTGGTCATCAGGCGTCATCGTCATCGTTATCACGTGTAGTGGGTACATTCCACTATACGGTGGCTAAGACAGACCACTGCGGCGCACAAGCCTACGCCTTAAGGAGCTTCGCCCCTAAAACTAATTAAGGAACGAAAGCACCATAGGAAAGCAACTATGACACAAATGAAACAAATTGTTGATGCAGTGCTGGTTTATTGTATATGGCTCAGTTCGATTCAAATAGGTGCAGGATTTCGCTCAGTTTTCATTCGAAACTTTTTTTTTAAAAGTTGATGTTACAACCAGGAATTGCATCATTTTGTTTACAAGTGTTCTAAAATACTTCGGCGAGTTTCACGTCCCCGTAAAATTGAACTTAGTCTCGCTTTCTGCAATTGGCCCTTTTAGAAAAGAAAAACACCAGATATGTATTTTATAAGTCTAATTTTAACTTGAACCAGAACCATCGAACCATCGATTTCGGACCACTTTCATATTTTACGACACATTTTATAAATATTCCTAAAACCGGAAGTGAGTTCTAGACCGGAAGTACTTGGATGAGTGACCAGATTGTTAGTCGTTGCTAGTGCCACTAAGAAGCACAAGAACACTGTGTCGTGGAGATACAAAAGTTCTGGAAGAGTTGCGACTACTAAGTACTGCTTTTCAAGCCGCCTTTTTTAAACAATGCCGTCGTTGTGCACTAGGTGGCACTGAACGGCTCACTTCCATGCGAACTGTTTAGTGTTTTACAAAGGTGCGGCATGCTACAGTTAGACGCTGTTGAAGTACAATTTTATTCTTGTTTTAGATGAAATGTAATAACTCTGGCTAATTGTGTTTTTTTTTTCTTGCATTCTCTTTTAATGTCGCATCGAGGTAGGCATTTCCCTTTACGCTTCTCCCGGAAGACAAGACAAGGTATGACGTGGGACCCAACAGCTGGGAACTCTATTGAGAATCTAACTCGGGAGAAAATGCAGGCCTTGCTGTCATTCTTGTTTGATCGCGCCTGTGGTTGTAAATTTACGCTTTGGAGAAACCGGGGTTTACGATATAAGGTTTATGACACGTTTATTTTTAATTGCGTGTGTCTATTTAGTTCTCTGGGTTACATTGCTGCGCCATGACCGCCGCTTTTAAGATCCTGCTCGAAAAGCAAGATCTACACGGAGTGTGGCGACCGAGATGACACTCAACAAAAGTTGAAAGCCAAGTTACAAAGAGAGACGCGTGATTGATGTTTTCTAGAGCACAGTGTGGCTACTTGAGTGCCGGAAGCTGTCGAGTGAGGGAAGTTCGTTTAAAAAGGGCCAACATGCCTCCATATACACTCTGCTTGCACCCCCCTCCTTTTCCTCGAAGGCTTTGCAGACATTTCAAGGCAACTATTTTACAATGGAATATGCACTTTGCGCGTAGTCTCTCATCTGGGTTATATACAGCGACGATAGCTGCAACAAAACGCGCAGCACAGCGTCGCGCTATGTCTGCTAGAAAATTCCCACAACTAATATCACTAATATATATACACATATATTGAGAGGGCAAGTGGAATGATATTTAGGTGTAATATGTAAAGGTTACTCACCTTTTTATATGCTCTATAGCCGTGATCCGACGTTACCACTGGACACCATGCTACCGGCTACTACACCTCCGCCGAGCGAATACGCACGTGATGCTATCGCTCGTGCCGATCACGCACGTCAGATCGCCCGCTCTAGGCTGTTCGCGTCACAAGCAACCCAGAAGGCTCTCTACGACAGCAGGCATGTCGACGTTCGCTTCTCACCAGGTTCCCTAGTTCTCCTGTGGTGCCCAGTTCGTCGTGTTGGCTTGTCGGAGAAGTTACTATCTCAGGTACATGGGTCCTTACCGTATCACCCGACAGGTAACGGACGTTACCTACGAGATCGTTCCCATCTCCGAGACTAACCCGTCTGCAAACACGCCCAGTGACGTAGTGCACGTCAGTAGGTTGAAACTATACCGCCCCCCCTTCTGAAGACCATGTTTAAAGTGCACCGAGACGGCGCTTTTACAGCGGGGGGGTAATGCTACGTAGCTATCACATAAAGGGAGAGACATTCTCAGTACAGAAGACGACGAAGAGGACTGGCCTGTCCGCTGTGCGTGCTGACTTCCATCTTGATCGATCGGTGTAAATACACTCGCAAGTAGTCACGTTTTGTCTCATTTTACGTAACAATATTACGAACTTCCAGGTTTATACTCACCGCATGTTAAAAGAGAACAGAGCTATTAGACGCGCTACAGAAATTTACCGCAGATGACTGCACCCGAGGGCTTTCAAGAGTTTCTAATTTCGGAGCTTTCGCTCGCTTAAGAACGAATTCAAACAGGAGTGAAATGCCTCTTAAGGTAAATACGGCGGATAAACTTAAACAATTTAGATAATTTAAGAGGGTCGCAAAATTGCGCAAAATGGGGGGAAAGTGAAAGAGAAAAACATCATTTGTGCGCGAACTCGTTGGCGCGTTAGTACAATGTTTACTAGAAATAAAAGTTTGCAAGGAGAGTGTCATGGATTCGGGCGGTCCCGGGCAATGGACTCAGTCAAGACTCAGAGTGTCAAAACAACACATTTAAAAAGGAAAGGCACGGCACACTAAGAAATATACAAATGTACAAAAAATACAGCTAACAATAAGCACACTCAAACTATTGCAAGCTCTTTACTGAGAACAAGAAATCGTCCTACACGTACAGTCCTATCTCCAGCTAATATATTTTATCTAGCCTCACGACCGCGACTTCATTGGGCCGCTCTTACTGGAGTATGCCGACCCTGTTCGGTGCCTAAGTCCAGTCAGCATCAGTCCCGTCCGCAATGCGTTGCGATCTGCGACGCCTTCCAATGTCTTGTGTGACGAGTCAGTCGTCGCCAGTCTATACGGGTTGTCGCACCCCTGGCTTGACTGCTAGGCCCGTTATGCCTAACGTCTTCGTCGGCTCCTCAACCCGGTGTGGCGTTCCACCGATGACGTGGCACTCCAGTGATTGCCTTGGTTGGCTCGCTTCCGAAGGGGGCTTGCGACCGGAACGTTCGTTCTTGCTGGGCGCGGCTGCTGCGTCTTTGAGGAGCCTCATTTTGACCGGCGTCGATTTCGCCGGCCACCTCGGGACGCCCGCGTCTCAGGCTGCAGACCCGAACGCCCGTCGCTCCCGTCGCCGGTACATCAGCTGGCGATGCGACCTTCCGCGGCCGAGTTCACTTATACACTATCTCAAAAGTACCTTGCAGCACTGTGGAAGCTGCAGGACTTCTTGTGAAAGCCCTTCAAAACGTGTTCATCCACGTAGCGTCGTGTGCTGGTTGTCTCTTAGGCGTCGGCTCGCCTACCTTGTCGATACTTGCTCCCTGCAGTTAACACGCGAAAAGCTCTTCGGGAACGCCACCTCACCGCTTCTTATGGCATCTTCGGCTGAGCCGCACTGGCACCGTGGCGGTGGAAGGGAAGTTACGTCAGACACCGCACGAGTTTCACGCCCCGCTACGCGCCAGACGAACGTGGGAACCGCAAAACTCGAATCCACAACAGCAGCGCCGTCTGCGAGAGACGCCATTCAGCAGACGACTATTTCCAGCGTCCTGTTTGTACTGACAATAAGAGCGAAACGACGAAAAAAAAAACAATGAGAGACGCTTGCGAGACGCTACGTGTCCAGTGAGTGCGCGTCTGTTCTCCAGGCGGTTGGGCTGCAGCGGTCTTGCACAAACTCGATTAGGTTTACGGTAACTTTTGCGTCACCTCCACTGTCCAGTGAAATACGGCTGCAAAAGTAGCCGTGTGCAAGCACGGCCTGACGATGCACTGCTTGCGCACGTTTTCCCTCCTGTCCGACCGTGTTCTGCGGCAGCGCTAGCTCTACATTACGCCTGCACTGACGGTACGTCGCTGCGTCGTCTGCCAACGCGCTGAACGATGGGATAGCACGACGCTCCACCGTCGATCGCCACGGTGGCGCGGTGGCGTGCACTCGTGTCGTGGCCGGCCCAGCCGAACGTGCGGCACCACACGCGTGGTGCCCAGGCGAACATACGGCACCGCACGAGTACGCAGAAAACGCCACCGGTGCCGCCAGCCGAAGATGCCATTAGATGTTCAGACATCCACTTGTACAGGGTGCGTTCGCTGGCGTTTGTGAGGAACGCGGTTTCTTATACAGCAGCGTTCATATTGGCGCTTTCACCAGGTTCTTTTTTCGGTTTAGAAAAAAATTATTCAATCGTGGGACGCTACGAGCATACGGAAACAGTGTCTATACGACAAGGACAGTAACATACACAAATGGCTAAGTACAATGTACATGACACCTTTTAACAAAAGTGTCCAAGTCCATAGAGTGTCGCTAACATATGCTACTCAGCACTAACATACACATACTTATCACAATATACACAAAGAACATGACGATAATATACAAGGCTTGGTGAAAATGTCAGCAAATATGTACAATTGATGCGTTTAAAGAAATTTATTTTCACAGACGGTGAACATCAATAGCATTTGAACAGAACATTTCAACAGAATGGAACATGCACAAACACACAAAAATTTGTTACAGAAAGATAGGTATACATATGTACATTACATGGTAAACGAAAGGCACAAAGAAAACATGAATATGTACATTTTGCGTATTTACATGGCGTCTCTGCCGACACCAATCGAGAGATCAGCCTACCAAAACCAGGCAGGCCGAAAGGTAAGTTTTACGCGTCTGTCGCAGACCAACACAAAGGGGCAAGACCAGTGCCGAAGGAATTCCTCTTCACCGAGAAAGAAGAGCTCCTCCGACAAAACAGATAGCACCTCCGAATACAATCGCTCTAGGATCGGGAAAAGAGCGCGACGGCGACGGCCTGCTGCAACCGCCTCACAGCGGTTGCGCCAGAGACAGAAAGCACCAGCAACGATGAGAAGGCAGGCGAAGCGGCCTCGAGAACAACGCCCAGAAGAAACGAAACGATTTACTCCGAGACCTGGAAATCCAGCATGCACGGCCCTCCAGAAAATACGAGCAAAGACGCATTGCCTTAGAACATGCTGATTTGTTTCTCGCAGGGAGCAGTTCGGGCATGTTGCTGACCGGACCATTCTCCATCTCTCGAAGCGGTCGAGAGTAGGAAGCACACCCTACCCCAACCGCCACATGAAGTCCCGGAGGTGGCCAGGCAGAAAAGATGCCGTCAGCGTGCTCCAAGACACACGACTAGATCGAGCGCGGCGGGCTGGAGGAACTAACGGGAGCAACAAAGCAGCTGTTGTGTCAACAATAGGAGTGCTCAAAACATCTACCCCAGGACAGGTCGACTGGATATGGCGAAAAAATGCAACAGCTGTTGCATAAAATGAAGGAAGTGTTACTGACTGTGGGGCCCTGTTAAGGTGCACATTAGGTATCAAATGCCGGAGGTGAGTGCCTAGAAAATAATACGCGAGGGTTCGCGCGGGGGATTCCTCTCCTTGTACAAGGCGGAACAAGAAACGCAGGGACAGTAGTCGGCAGAGTATGGACACTGAAGGGAAAACAAAGCCTCCCTGGGAACGCTGCTGTCCTAGTGCCGCACGACAGACCAACTAGGTGCCACCGGTCCAAAAAAAGGAACACAAAGCCGACTGCAATGATCTCACGATACGTAAAGGCGGCTGTACCACGTGAGAAAGGTACCAAATGCGACCGCAAAATACAGTCTGCGCAAGGTACCTCCGCTCAAGAAGCGGAAAGTCGAAATCCCGTGCGTCCTGAATTTTTTGTCTTACTTCGTCGAGAGCGTTTAACCAAACGGAGTTACAAATGTCATAGTGGTTGTATAAAATACCTAAAATGCGTAGGGATGTGGCTGGTTGAATAGAGAAAACGGAGCTAAATCTGGAGTTCGGTGAGCCAATGAACAAATACTGGGATTTGGAGAAGTTCAGTGCTGCACCTGAAAAGTCACCATACTCGAAGAATATGTACAAAAACATGTAACCCGTTTTCATCGACAATGCTCTCGTAGGTTACCTGTCAAGACCTTAATGCTTGCTCAAGGAAAGCATCCGCTTGCGCCTAATCCTATCTTACGCGTTTGAGCCAACCGGCTATAGAACATAACAAAATTAAAATTTCTGATGTCTTTGCTTACGTGCTTTTAGCTAGCATCTTCGAACACAAGTCATTATTGGATATATTTATTTATTTATTTAATACATACTGCGGACGCGAAGTCCATGCAGGGTAGGCAGAACACAATAGGTAGACAAAAGTAAAACAATCTAGTAAGTTGAACTATACAGTCGTGAGCATAAAACAGAAAAAAAAGGGAAAAGAACCGCGAACACGTTTTAAGCACACTACCTAAACAATGCAAATGTACAAAGTAAAATGGTACACTGTTTACATGGGTAAGTTGTTCCAGTCGTTAATGGTGCGAGGAAAAAAAGAATATTTGAATATGGTAGTTCGGGCAAAATAGGGGGTTAGAGCATTTGGGCGATGTTGGCGAGTAGGCCTCGTCAATAGTGGACTTAAATACGCTGCCGGATCAAGTGCGAGTTTGTTAGTAAGTAGCTGTGAAAGAAAGTCAAGCCGTAATTTTGATCGACGCGATTCAAGAGTGGGAATGTCATTCAACTGCATCAGTTCACTTGGGGAGTCGAAAGTTGAAAACTTATTGTAGATAAACCGGATAGCCTGTCTTTGTATTCGTTCAAGTTTCTTTACGTTACATTGTGTGTAGGGGTCCCATGCAATGCAGGCGTACTCCAGCTTCGGCCGAATTAAGTAATAATACGCGAGAAGTTTTACAGAGGCCGGAGCATGTTTAAGTTTGTATTTGACAAAGCATAGTTTTCGGAAAGCAGAGGAAGATATGTTTTGCACATGGAGGTTCCAGGACAGGTTATTGCAAATGGTGACACCTAAATATTTATAGTTAGTGACTTCTTTAAGAGGAGAGGAGCCCAGCATATAATTATAATAAAGAGATGTTTTCTTTCGAGAAATAGGTAACAAAACACTTTTTTCAATATTCAAGGTCATCTCCCAATGAGTACACCATTGGAAAATTTGGCTGAGGCTTTCATTCAGCTCATCTTGGTCACTATGTCGGGGGATTTCTTTAAACAACACGCAGTCGTCTGCGAAAAGTCTTATCTTAACAGTCGGTTTAACAACATCAACAATGTCATTGACGTACAGGAGAAACAACAAGGGACCCAATACACTTCCCTGCGGTACCCCAGAAGTGACTGGCAGACAGGCCGAGTGATGCCCACCTATATCGACGAACTGCTCCCGATTTTTTAGGTATTCAGCTATCCAAGAAACAAGTATTTCAGGAATATCATATTTTCTTAGCTTAAATATTAGTTTGGAATGCGGTACCTTATCAAAAGCTTTGCTAAAATCCAGAAAAATTAAATCGATTTGATTATTAATGTCAATAGCAGAAGCAAGAGTATGAATGACAGTGACTAGTTGTGTGACTGTGGAATATCCCTTTCTGAAACCGTGTTGAGAGCTAGATAGAACTTTTTTGTCATCAAGAAACTCATTCAGGGCTTTTGCAATAACATGTTCAATTAATGTATGTCACTATGTATGTATATGTATGTCACTAAAGATGATTTGAGAGAATCCCTCCTGTAACTGCATATTAACACTTCTGCAGACCACAGGCGCGGGATTTAAAGTGTCTCTGCAACATTTTTCCAATTAACGATGGGACGGCTTCATTTTTGACAGCACCACACGCATTTAGCGCTACTAAATAAGCTTCTTTCGGAAAATACTGGATGTTTGACCTACAACGCTCCGCAGATTCAGTCGACGCACTTTCAGCTGCCATCACGTACCCTAGTAGCACCAAATGTTGACACAACGTTGTCGCGACATTCGGAAGGTTGCTCCAACGTTGTGGCAACATTTGGTGCAACTAGGGTACCGTTGTTGAGTGGAACAGCAAATTATTGGCACAGAAAACAATATAGTCATTCAGGATGTTTCGCATCGTCAACTCATCACCGGTGCTAATGTGGTGCCATCTGTTCCGTTGACATCAAAACACTTTTGCGGCTCGTCACCGCCTTGGTAGTCCTAGCAGCATCTAAACAAACAAGCGAGAAAATATACCCGATGCTTTGCTCTCAGCGTTAGAAGAGACTAAGCGATGACAGGGTATACCAGTTATTTCGTGCTCTCCGGGCAGAGAACCAGTGAGAAGCCCGAATTCTGATGGAAGTGGATGGACTGTTCTCTATGGGAGCTGCCATGTTGATGTACGTCATCGCGGTTAAGGAGGCTATTACGGTTACCCGTCTGTAATACTTTAGAAAATGCGAAGTGCATTCGTGAAGGGCCTAACGTAACACGTATCGCTGTAACGCGTCATGCAAGCACAGTTAAAACCGTTGTACCTTGTTGATAATGAAACAATTACACCTGGAACTATATTATGTGCTGCGCAAGGATACTGCCTGTGTACTCCTCGTAGCTTTGGCAGTGTGGCAAGGTAGTGGTGAGATGGAGCATAGACAATGGCAGGCGCTCCGTTCTGGTGCCTCGCACTCTGTAGAAGCTTCTACACACGCGCTAATACCGATTCGAACACTTTGGGACATCGTCGTCATCGTCACTTTCCCGCCATTACTCATGACAGGGAGACATGTTAGTTAAAGCGGTGCCCTAGAATATCGAATGCACAAGACAACTTCTAGGGTGCCCTTGCCGCTTTTATAAGTGAAACTTTTAAGTATCAAATTAAATTTTGGAGCTGTTGTTCAAACCATCTGGTCAACATTTGTGTTTGAATAGTTGAACATGTGAATAACAGATCCTACATGAATGGAAGTAATTATTTAAATCGCGTGGTAAGATAATAACTTGTAAAAGATTTTTTATACTAATCTTTCTTTTCTAGCTGCGAAATAATGAAAACCGTAGAAATGCCGGCAATCTCAAAATATTTAGCTACAGAAAACAGCAAAAAAAGTGAAAGTAGAAAACGCACTTCTAGTAAAAGTATAGCAATACTTCTGCGGCCAAATGTAAGTTATAGTCTAAATTATGGCTTTTGGCCACTCAGTTTAGCTCAAAATATGAAAAATACGATGTTTTTTCATTGCAAACATAGCATGCAGTTCAAAGTTTTAAAAGACATTGAAGTGCACAGTATGACTATTACTACCTCTAAACTAAGGACTGATATAGCAGCTCACTACGCTGCAGCTCTTGGCGAAGTGGGCAGATGTGAAGCGGGCAGATGTGACATTTCATTACAGGCAGTGGGCAGAGGTATGACGTTTGTCGGGGTCTATAGAAACCAAATTTCAATGATCATGGCGCAATGACTACAACGCCTTATTGGAGTACAACTAGGCAGATTAGAGTCCACAATCACTCACGTATTTCTTTTGATTGAAGAACTTTGCTACAAGGCAAGATAGAAACAGTACGATCTACCTCGGAGTTCTTCAGTAAAACAGGGAGTGGTCCGTCCATAAGACTGACGGCTGTACCAACACTTCATCAATCAGTTGGCTTTTTACAGCGAAAGCTTGTATGAGATCACAACAAGGACCGATTTTGGCACCGCACTTGTCCGCTGCCACCGCCGCCGCCGCCACCGCCGTCACCAGTGTCCGTAGCCGCTATCACGTGAAATAAGAAAAAAAAGGAAATAAATGAAAAATATCCGGGATAGATTGGGATTCGAACCCAGATCCTCTGCGCGGCAGCCCAGTATTCTACCGCAGAGGCACCCCTGTGCTTGAAACATGTGTAATAGAACGTTTCAGAAGAGTAAAGTAACAACCTGGCGTCACACAATGCGAATTGCGTAACGAGTGGGTCGTTCAATGCTTCCAACCCATTACAAGAGACTCAGACATAATTCTTCATTGTCGTCAGCCGCAGCATCAACAAAGTGCACATAATGCCCTACAGGTGTCTAGTGAGTACCACGCTTTTCCGAAGAATGACGAATGCTAATGGAATACTGCACGCCTCCCTACTTCACGAAATTTTCGATGATTTATAGTGCAATGGGTACCATACAAGTGTACTTGTAGTAGTTTACCCAAGAAAGTTTGAAAAAAAAGGCTCTAGAAAGGCCATTCTTCCAGCTTTCGCTGTGCCTGGGCTGTGCGTTCTGCGCAGGCCTGGCGGTTTTTTCCTCTAATTGGAATCCTCCTCACAAACTTTCGCGCAATCAACGTCAAGCGATACGGTTCTTACGCTTTCATGTATTCGAGATAGGAGATCCTACCATGAAGCTCCATCTCAGAGTAGTTAGACCAGGACTTAATGATGCCTCCTTTGGTGAAAGAGCAAAATGCTGCAGTTATTCTGAATTTACACCAGGGACGGAGAACGATTGCTGAACGATTATGCGAAAGAAACTACCATTTATTAAACACCAACGTAAAATAAGACGAATGATTGCGCGGGCAAGTAAGAAAAAAAGGCAAACGTGCAAACTGGCGATCCTGCTGCAGAAAATGTTCGGTAGTTTCGGCCATAATTCTCGATTTCATCATTCCTGCCTTCTAATTTTCGCTTGATTTACGATGTATTCCCGAGTCACTACTTGAATGAAGTCGTCAGCTCGGTGGGAAAGCTTTTCAGAGGTATAGCCCGTAGATGAATCTCCGTTAACTTTCGCTTCTCTTTTTTGTGAATTCTTTTTCAGGCGGTCCCCCAGAGGTACTGGGTTACGCAGGATACCTAAACCACCGTAAAATGTGAAATAGGAGGACGAAAGACACAGTGAAGAAGCGAGAAAGAAATGTCGTGTAGTTATTTTCGCTTGGCCGCAGCTCGGAAGTACACGTCTTACTGCAGATCGGCCCTCATTCCTTTTTGAACGACTGATCGACGCAGAAAGAAAGAATATTGAAGACATCCCCTCATAGCTTTCTTTTCTGATTCGTCGTCTATCTCTCGCGTTGAATGCGTTTAATTCTAAATTGCCTGATCGTAGGGTATTCGCTCGATGGTTCCTTGAGCTTTTTCATTCACCGCTCAATAATATTCATTATGCACCTCTGTACAGGCCTTGTATTGCTTTTTCTATTCGCTGTCTTGCCACAGTATAGAAAGCAGTAATCCGACTCCAAGGTTTGTAATGGTTCCATTCGTTCTAAACGTAGGAGATTCTCGCGACTGCAAGTATGAAAGAACAAAAATATACTATACGTGCTGCGCCGGCATGGATCGCTCGGCTTTGTGAGTGTCAATGTAGAGCAGTACTCCGCAATTTGGAAAAAAAAGACATGTTCGTAGCTGTTTTTCGAACGAGTACTGTTTCTTGTGTACCTCACGAACTTTTGATCTCAGGTTGTCTCAGTGAGCCGTCGGCACGAGCTGAGCGTGGTATGTAGTCAACGTTGCTGTTGCGAAATATGCAAATTTCGGGGCTCAAAAACCTCTTTGGTACTGCACGACTTGAGGGACTAAACTAGCAAAACTTGGTATGGTCGGTGCGCCAGACGGGGCTATTTAATATTCGATGACCAAACCTTTTTTAAGAGCGAACCACGCACAACGGAATGAAAGGAGTGTGTCTGCAGAATTTTAACAAAATTTATTACCGATGAATGAGCTGCCAGTAAAAAGACGTTTACTGCTAGTTGATGCATGCCTTAGTTATCGATGTCCTTAGTTTCTTGGTGATCAACGTTTCTGTCACGAAATACCAGCTACAGCTGAGACTTTTACAATCCCGTCCCTCACATTCAGGAAATTTCGATCCTGACTAAAGAAGCGACTCTCGAGAAAAGGATCTCCATGTTTGTTAAAAAAAAATATCAGGAAATAATATTAAAAACTAATGGTCTCTATAAACGGCATTCTGGATGCCTGACATAGCACGTGAGTATTTCTTTTTTTTCCTTCGTCATAACGCCAGCTGATTTTAAAGTCTGAAGTCTTCTCAGTTCCACGACGGAACTTTGTAGCGGCGACTGAAAATGTCTTTTTGATGAGACGCCAGCTCGCAACGGCAAGTCTTGCTGTATTTTGAACGCTTTCTGTGGATGTGCGTTGAGCATATGGCTCTTATATGCTACAAGGATCAAGCAGGCAAGATGAAACATGCATTCCCCGGCTCAGACTCGACGTTGCGTATACAGACTACTTTAAGTATAGATTAAACAGTCGGACTCTTCTATGTGCCCCCATATGAAACACTTGAGAAGACTTGAAGCACGCCCAGTGCTATTGTTTCCGTTATGACGCAGAACGACCGATTCTGAATGCATAACTACATTGAAACGCGTCTTGAGCTTCGAGCTACGGCGCCCTCTTGGTACGTCGCCAAACAGCACCGGTGCGAGGCTCATACAAAAACTTTGAGGATGGCACAGCTTAACGCAACTTTATGAATAACACTTTTAAGTATGTGTTTGTGTGCGGCTGTGTGTGTTATCTGTGCGTATATGTGACCATTCTATACAGCATAGTCAACATTCGACACTTGGAGTTGCGAGCCAGGGGATAAATCCAGGCTAATATTTCCCTGAGAATAATTAAAAATTGAAGGACACTTTGGACATTTTAAAGTGTGTTCGGCGAAAGCCTGTGGCCATTGGACTGACTAGGCCACGTCTTTCTTTTTTTGTTTTTTTTGTTCTTTTTTTGTTTTTTCCTGTTTTTTTTTTTGTGTCCCCTGTGCATCACGTGATTGCCGAGAGAGTGTGAGGGGGAGAGGCCACAGCTGGCACCGTGCCAGGGCACGGACGAAAGGACGGATGGACGTAAGTATGAGACATTAAAGACTATGGCCTTAAAAAAGTTTGTTATCTATATTTATGATGCTTTATTGGTGTCATTAAGTTCGTATATATACGGCATGACATGAATTCATGAGAAACATGAATGACAGGTCATGACATGAACTGCAGGGTATGTAGGTCGTGCATGCAGCCACATGAATGAGAAGGTGCCATTGGGATGTAATGGTGGTCGTTTCTTTATTTTCGTACATCCAGAATACGCAATGCGTGACGTACGTGTACGGCAAACGCGAAAGGCAGGTCATGAGTTGAACGGCACGAGACGCACGTCATGACATACCGTGTCGTGAGTCCACAGGCGTGGTGTATAGCGGTTGCGGTGCTCGGCTGCTGACCCGAAGGTCCCGGGTTCGATCGCGGCCGCGGCGGTCGCATTTCGATGGAAGGCGAAATGCTAGAGGCCCGCGTTCTGTGCGATGTCACTGCACGTTAAAGGAACACCAAATGGTCAAAATTTCCGGAGCCCTCCACTACGGCGTCCCTCATAATCACATCGTGATTTTGGGACGCTAAACCCCATGTATTATTATTATAACGTGTCGTGACCATGCATATCAAGCCGCCATGGCATGATTGACAGCACCTCGCACGTGTAATCAAAAGATTGTGGGCTCGGTCCCTACCAGCGGAAAGTTGTTTCTTTTCGTGCACTTTAATTTTCTTTATTTCATCACCACAACATTACGATTAAGAACTACAAATCTACAAATCACTCTCCTTATGCCTGCATCAGCATTCACTATCAGTTGTTTTCCTATCGTTAATTCTGTCTCACAAAAGAAGGGCCTCTCGATCATTTTGCTTTCTTTCTTTCATTATCACTCAGAAGGCCTCGTTTATCGACACGCACGCAGTTGCTTCGACGGCATGACGCATATGCTGATACCCGACTGGGATCGTTTTGAGCGGCAAATTTTCGCTGATGTCTCTTTATCTTGATATTTCATGATATTCGTACATGCATCAGAGCTTATTCGAACACCTGCAGGAGTGTACACAAACAGAGACAGAGAGAGAAACAGTTAGACAAAAATGAGAAGGATCTGCAATGCTCAATGAAGAGCTGGGGTAAAGAAAAGAATAATATCTGCTTAGGAACAAAAAAGTTCCTAGATTCATTTATTTGCTCTGACAACCGTGAGCCCTGTGGGGTTTTTTGTTATCACGTGGGAATGGTTTGGACATAACGGCAGATTTAATGAACGTGCGCAATATGAACTTCCAGCGCAATGTAGAAGCTGCGTTCCTAAAGTTTCGACAAAACTGGCGAGAGTAATGAAATTTCAAAGTAACTTAGATCGGTAGCAAAAAAGAACAAACGCTAAAATAAAAAGAAAGCAAAAAGATGCAGAACGTGATATCAGAGGTACCTGCAACGGTGGCGCGATTTTAAAGAAACTTCTGCGACAGTAAATGATGCGGGAGGTAATTAATTGAGGAACTTCCAAAGAGATTTCGCAACTCGCTTCCAGCCCCGGCGTTATAAAGGTGCCGTCCTCCACGCATGAATAGCGTAAACTGCACTTCACCCTCGCATGCGCGATCAACCCTTGCCACACCGCGCCCGTGTACTTCTTTACATTTAGCCTTTTGGATCCTACGTAGTGGCGTACACACTCACTTTGGACAGGAGTTTAGAGAACAGTGCTCCGATCGTTGTTCTTTGCATCGTTGGAAAATTGTTTTCAGCAGAAACAACGCAGAAATTCTGATATATCAATTGAATGTGACAATGTGCGCCTATTAGACGCTGTGCGTATTAACGCCATAGTTAAAGAGCTCGTTTCGCAGAAATCCAGGTATCGGTGTCGGAGTCGTTGGTTGTCAGCGAAAAATCAGCTTCGCAGTGAGCAAAAAAATCTAAAAAACTGCAAGTAAAAAAATCTCACAGCGTCCCTTATGCATTCATTTAAAACGACTCGAAGATAAAAGCTATCTTCTTTTTCTTCTCAGTCGATGTCTTGATCCTTGCTCCCCACCCTTCGAAAAGTTTTCTGCACCTAGCGTGGTTTTGCACTGCCTCTAAGATCGGAGGCACCTTGCCTTGTTTTGCATTGCCTCCGTGATCGGACCACCTTTGTCCAAGCGATGATGCGCTGTGATGACGTCCTCCTGTGACGTTACGTCGCGTGACATCTTGTGACGTAATGATGACGTCACAAATTAGCGATATGTGCCGTAATCGTGACGTCATATGCTGCCGTCATCATGTGATGATTTTTGTCATCCCCCGTCCCCGACGCCGCGGGACGCGAGACTCCGCCGAAGCTGGAAGCCGTCAGGTCAGATTTCGCGTTTGATAAGGCATATTAAGGCTTTCGCCTTAATAAATAATAAAAGTCTTCGGTTCAAATGAGAATCGAACCTAGGATTTCGGCATGGCGAGGAGGTGTTCTACCACAGAGCCACGCCATGACTTGAAACTGCATTGGAAAAGAACGCTACATGAACGTAATGTAGTGGTGAAGAGTCTCCTCAACGCATGTAATAATGCGTGGCAGAAGCATAGACTTGTGCCAGGCGACTGCGCAACCAGTGGATGTATTAAAGGCCCATCCATTACAAAGCGCCCAAACATATTTAATTATCATCATCAGCAAAGTCATCAATAAAGTGAGCAGCTAGGTTCGCGTGTTGCCTTATGTACGCGTAATGGGCCCTTCGCTGATTCGCAACACGAAGAATTATGGCGCAGTGGGTACCTCGCAACTGTATTTGCAGTAGACATTCTAGGATAGTCTGGAACGGCCAATGCTACGTGCACAGAAGTTCCTTTTTTCTTGTGGCACAGTTGAAGCCTCCGAAGCTATGCTTGCACTTGAGAAGGCGATGCGCACGGAACCAGATTACGCTATCGCGTTCTACTCTTCAAGGCGAAGCTCAAGAGTCCTCCAAGTTGTTCTTTCAAGTCCATATGACTGCTCTTAGACTTCAATTCCCATTTTATTCTGAACTTAGAGTTCTTGGATTTGATTGAGGAAGTTTTTGGTTGTGCATGTGCTGCTTCATATTTGGCGCATGACACACATGACTTTCTGGCAATGGCACGCATTCGACCGTCTTGTTTACCCTTGTGCATAGTGCATAAACATGTTGCGAATACGCTTTTTTCCTCTGTCTGCTTTCACGTAACAATGGAATTAACACAGTTGGCTAGCACATGACCCCTGCAGAAAGTTCGCAACGTAAAAACACGTTTTTATGAATGTGGGCCCTGAGCGTTAGTCTTCACCTTCTATCTCTCTTTGTCCCCCCTTAATCCTTCATCATCTCCTGTGAGGGCTCAGTAGCGTAATGAACAAATAAGTGGTAAAATTTCTTCTTATTTCTTCTCCTCTTTAACTGATGAAAGCTGGATAAGGGTTGTTGCTGGCCAAACTTTGCTAGCCGCAACATACTTTCATGCCGAAAAAAAAGTGCATTGTGCCCTCCCTATCCATTGGCGTAAGAATTAAAGAAAAAGAAAATATAAGATCATGGATCCTATTGTACTGTGCGAAAAAAAGAAAAAAAAACTTGCTGCGTGTAGAAATGCTTGCAGAAGGTTTTTATAGCATCAACTCTATGGCGATGTCGCAAGAAATTGGTTATGTGCCGTTTCCTTCAGTTTGACAACGAAAACGTTAAATAAAAAAACAAAAGTATGCCCATAAACTTAAATGGACGAAAGTTTGACATTAGATATCAAGTCGAGCGTGAGTTTTGACACCCCTTCAAAGCCTATCGGAGACAGCCGGCCGATGTCGAGTCCACTCTTTCTGCTTTGTGCCGGCCACTTTGCATCGCACTTCTGTCAGGGAAGCTGTACTTTTTTTTTTGTTATTTCCCGTTTCCTTCCAACGGTGTCTGACGCTCTCCCAGTGCTCCATCATCCGCGGCGACATCGGAAACCCGGCTGCCAATAACCCCGGGGTGTCAGTTCCCTCGAGACGCTATAGGCGTGCGTACGCGTCTGGTCGTATCATATGTCGTCTGTGGGGCCCCCCCGGGAGTCAGCCAGATTCGGCGCTTCCCAACGTCGGAAGCTTCTAAACGTATCTCCATTCGTCTGGTCCCGGTATACTTCTTTTTTTATGCCTAATCCAGTTCTTGACCCATGGGCTCGACTAACGTCAAAATAAGACGTAAAAGTGTGCCAACGATCGGCGTAGTGCCAGTGCGACAGATGGGTTGTCCGTTGCGAGACGAGGGAGCGAGAAGAGGTCTGGCAGCTGCCGGAAAATCGTGTCACCAATCTGAAGGAAACACGTCCGGCAATAAGGCTTGCGAGCAGCTCTGCAGAGAACCGACTCGTAGTATCCAAAAGAGTGAAGTAAGCAAAAACGAGACTAACTACAACTGAAGGTAACCGGTGCTTCAAGCGGGGTGCTTCGATTCTTTCCCTCACTTAAGAGCTATATACGTTACTCTTAACCAACGGTATTTTTTTCCCGGTAATCTGGGTTGACTGTTTAGACGTATTCTTGTATGTCTTAATTCAACGTATTTTTCGGCCAAGAGCACAGTTGAATTTTCCTCCACTGTATGCTTCTATTACTACAGGGTTATTGCTGCTGAGTTCCGCATCGAGAATATTGACTTCGTTGCATATAGTGATGACCAAGAAAAGTGTGCTTTGCGTGCGTAAACTTGGTTTAACTGGACGAAGCATCGCAGGAAGCACTGAATGTTAAACTGTGCTGAGTTGTCATGTGGGCCATACTGTTTTGTAGTTGTGCCACAGTGTTCGTGAACCAACCAGCCCACGTAGGAACCCTCGCACTTCGGGCACTTTGGAGCGCATACTTTTTGAGTAAATAAATCGAATGCATCAGACGACTCACTACACTTAAACTTTGCTTGACCCTTCAACGTCCACCAGTTCTAACCACAGCAATTTTTGAGCGAGTTTCTTAAAAAAATTAGCTAGACACTGAATAACTCAAAAACAAGGGGTGCAGAAAATTCAGGAAAGAGATGTTGTTACTTGTCTAAGAAGTTTGCTAAAATATAAAATCTCACATGAGAGGATCTGTAGCACTTATATGACCTCTCCAGTGGTCGCACAAGTGTCATAACGCGTCCGGGCAGCTATGGTGTAGAGCGTTTGTGGAAGTCACTGAACTTTCGTCTCTGGCGCCGCTGCCATCACCCACACAAATGAAGAATGAACAATAGACACTACCATAATACCGCGTGCGAGTGTCGAAACTGGACGAAAATGTAATCAGAAACAAAATCTGAAACTATAGATAATTATAAAAGGCACCAGGTAAGAACACCCACGCATATACACACAATTATATAGGAAGGACTTCTGATTGCCAAGCGGCGCCGAGGGCAAACTTGACAATTCCAGTAGGAGTCGGAACTTCACTCCGCGACAGAAACTTCGCTTCCCGGAAAGCCCTTTTACTCCCAACGCGAAGCGCGTGGCCTGGCGAACGACTATAGAGAGCGGAGCGAAACGGTCGTTTAATTAATGAACTCTCGAAGCCATCCGGGCATCGCGTTTGTTGTAAAGCCGCTCTCCCGCCTTCAGTGGGCGCACCGCAGCGCGCACATCTAGAGACTTCGAGACGAGTTTTTGTGTAGCCGTCGGTCGTTCCACCTCGCAGACAATGGTTAGTGCTTTGGGATGGGGAAGGGGAACCACAATCCGCCCTGGCCCCTTCCTCCGTACGACTCCTTGTACAATATTACACGGCGCCCGGCCACAAAGCTCTGAATTGTGGATGGGTGGTGGTGGTGCTGCGCTGTGTGTAACGTTGGAATGTCGTCATTTTGAGGTGCCATATGGCGGGAACGGCGCCCCGTGGCTTCCTTCGCGGTCTATGGAAACTTCGGTGTATTGCGGAAACTCGGGTCCCACGTCGCCTATGAACTGGAGTCGAGGCTAAATTTGCGCCACGACTTTACGCGGGGAGACGTGTAGAGAAGTTCTGCCGGATTAAAGGAGCACGTAATTGCGGGTCTGACGGATGACTTCGGGTAAACGCGGCCAACGCCCGTTTAGCGCGTAACTGCGATGCGTTCCGGTAACCATGATTTAACTTAGGGAAATTGCGGGTAACTATTACTTGGCCACCTCATTATGAGAGTGCCGTAACTATAGATTGAAGTTTGGTGAGTGCGTAAAGAATTTAATTTTGGTGAGCTGCATTCAGCGTCAGGGTGGCTACTTCTGCTGGTTGGTACTGCATTCTAACAGCAAGATTCTTTTTTTGTGCGCAGAAGTGTTGGGTGCAATAAGAAGCATGCAAAAATGTTTGGAGAATGCATTATAAGAGTTGTGTACCTCCTTTATTTATCGTGTTGTCGATGCTACATCGGCCAGACGAGGCGTTGTCTGAATGACCACCGCCTCAGGGAGCACGCAAATCTCATGCGCGGATCCGTGGGCAGCCACTTGGCAAGTCACTGGACCAAGTGTGGGTGCAGCCCCATGTTTGATGATTGCCAAGTAATGGCAAGATATGAGGATAAGGTGTTACGTGAAATCACGTGAAACGGTTTCGATTCGCAAGGCAGGAACCGAGTGTGTAAGTGCCCCGTCTGTTAACTTGTTGGACAATGGATACCAGTATTCCAATATCTTTTCAGTTTAAGTGTGCCTTCAAGATGTGAATAAGCTGTTTTTCACGAGCGCCGTCACTGTCCCTTTCTCTTTGTTGCTTCATCTCCTCGCCCACCCAATTGTATATCCCCGCCATCTGTGCAATAAACTGGCTGTAAGTGTGCGCTCTGTGCTTCTTCGATCAAACGTACTGCGCAGAAACTTTTAGAATGCATTCAGCGTAAGGCATACGTAACTTGTGCTGAAGTATAGGCTGGAAGATCCACGCCGACGCGCTCCTCTCGTCGTCTAAACTAATCCAAGTGACAGCTACTTGTCCTATATTTAGTCAACAGTAGAATTATGTCTTGCTTGGAATTAAGTGCTATGTGGTTCTAGATGTCTGCCGGGAATTTTACGAGTGTTATGCATCGCAAACGGCTTACTTTCGACTATCGTCAGTTCTTGATAAAAAGTAAGGAAAAGTAAACTACTGGCATAACCAAAGGAGCAGCACACCCAGCTTTAATGAAAAAAAAAAAACTTTGCATTTCCACGAAGTGAATCATGACGAGTGGACGAAGCACTGGGGATCGTTCTTACCTTAAATCACCCGGGACATTACCCACTCGCGCATGTAAATGAGTGACAACGCGTGTGTACAGTATATACAATATGCTTTTGCCATTGAGCCTCCGCTTCCCACGTCCTCAACTCCGGGGTAGCAGCTTTTTGTCGGCGTTGCCGTTTTGCCTTTCGAGGGCGAGAGCGCGTTCACAATCGTTTTCATTCATGGCAGAAAGAGAATGTGTGGTCTGGAACGCGCTTATTCTTCATCGTCATCAGCGTCATCGTCATCGTCATGGCGTATAATGGTTACCTTGCATGTGCTGTGCCGTGATGGCAGCGCCATCGTCATCGCACTAGCGTGGCTACGGCGGAGAATGGTGCGAAGGGGGGGACAGGCCTCGTTCATGAAAGGTGCTTCGCATGTAAAAAAAAAAAGAGAAAGAATTAATAAACATTGATTCATAACTGCAGTGCGCCCCGTATGAGTAAAATCTTTTTATTCCGGAGGAGGAAAGAGACAGCTTGTAAATGAGTTCTGAAGAAACCCGAAAGGTGGCGGAAGAGATAATTGACAACCACACGTTTGCGGCGCGGAGCCTCAAGGTAATCCATATGGGTTTCTCATAGAGAAGAGCTCCCACTAAAAAAAAAAAAAAAAACAAAAAAGAAAAAAAAAATAGACAGAGAGAGAGAGAGAGAAAACATGAACTTCGAGAAATTAACTCGAGAAGTGAACCTCACAAGTACAAAGAGTGTTGTGTGATCATCAAGCTCTTCATAGTATATGCTGTCTCGACGACTGGAAAAAGGAAGCACAGACTGGTGGATGAGATGTTAGAACCACAGCACGAGCAGCACAAACAGTAGCGCTGGACGAGGGCTGATGACATCACGCGTTAGAAGTGAGCTCGGCGCCAACGTCGTTGCCAGGTGACGACCGTGCAAGAAGAAAGAAAAGAGAAAGTGCGCAACTGTAGATATAGAAAAGCGAATGACAATCAAGTATGCAAATACAGAAGAAGAACAAGATAGCGAAGAAACCTTGTTGCCTAACGACTGTCATTCAGTAGCAGAGAAATGGTTGCTTTCGTTGCTTTCCCTGTTGCTTCAAGAGATGCATGGCGCACTAAGCCATTTCGTTTTCTTTAGCCTACGTGACATAAAAGGTTAAAAATGATTCTTTTTTTTCATGTTAATTCCATAACCTAATAAGAAAGCACGTTTTAATAAAACATATTATAACCTATCTTCAGCTGTTCTTTCTTTAAAAAAGTGATCGGCGATTTGGAGTAGTATGTACGTGTATTGATTACTATATATATATATATGTATATATATATTTTTTGATGCAGGTAAAAGACTATTGTGCAATGGCCAACAGTTGATTTTTTTTAAAATTAAAAACTTCCCCATCTCCCGCTAAAGGGAACCATGTGTGGATGCGAAGCAGCGGGGAGATGGTTAGCTTGAGCCGGAGAAACGTCGCCGCTCCCGTTTTGCGGCATCGGCCCGAGCGCTCATCGCGGCGCTGCACAGGAGAGAGAATGAGGCGCGCGCGCTCCGTCATTTTAATACCGCGGAACTACCGCGGCGCCCCCCAGCGGAGGGTATGCAGCTGTCGCACCACCTGTCGTGCGCGCCGCTCCGTAGAGTAGAGGATTCCTAGAGGACAAAGGGGGGGGGGAGCGTAGGAAAGGAGAAAGGGGGAAGGGGGGGCGCATGCGCTGTGGGTGTGTGGGACGCGAGCGCCGCTCCGTAGAGTAGAGGATTCCTAGAGGAGAGAACGGAGGGAGGGGACGCGCATGCCTGTTTGGGGAGGAGTACGGTTGTTGAAGTACGGTTGGAGTACGGTTGTTGCGCATGCGCAACAACCGTACTCCAATACATTGCAGGCCAATGGGCCTGCAATGTAATGGAGTACGCTGATGGAGTATGCACGATGCGCAAAGCGCGAGAATACGAACGCATGCGAAGCGCAGGCAGGTTAGTCTCGCGTCTCGCTGTGATTCGCAGTGAAAATTAAAAAAAAAGAATACACGCACATATTCCGTTTGTATGCCATTCCACTGGGAGTGTCATGCACAAAAAATAAATAAAAAAAGGCATGGCATAGTCAATTGAATGGCCACAGGCTTTTACCGAGCGCACTTTGGAATTTACAAAATGTCCTTCAATTTTTCTGGATGAGACGACATAGAAATGCTTACGCATTAATTAAGTAAAGCGACCCTAACGCAAGGCAGGGGTCTGAGAGTAACACTCGCTCTTTCAGCGCTGGTAAGCTTGTGATTAGCTGTGAGAGATCTTTTTTTTTTGTTCTCAATCGATGTATTGATCCTTACACCACGCCTCCCGAAATCTTCCTGCTCCTCACCTGGAATTCCTGAACCTCACCTGGAACCTCACCTCACGGCGATCGGCACACCTATGACCGTGCAACGATTTCATGTGGTGACCTCATCGTATGTAATTACGTCAGAAATTCCGGCGACCTGTGATGTGATGGCAACAGAATTTTTTTAGACGAAAGCCTTTAATGGCTCATGCTCGCGTCCGTCCGTCCACCCGTGCCCTGGAACGGTACCAGCTGTGGCCTCTCCCCCCTCACACTCTCTCATCAATCACGTGATATCACAGCGGAGCATAGCAATAGTTGCGCCGCCACAGTTGTGGCCTCTTTCTCTTACACTCACTCAGCAAACACGTGATGGCACAACGGCTCGCACGGCAACGCTCCTTCGTCAGACGTCTCGTTGCAGCAGTCGAGTAGCCCACCCACAATCAGCCCACTCATGCAAAAACGGAAACGCGCGCATCGCGTTCCATTCTGACCGACCCCGTCTCAACGGGTACAGGCTTTCGCCGAACGCACTTCGGAATTTACAAAGTGTCCTTCAATTTTTGGCGCTATGTGACGTCAACAGGTGTTTCGGCATGACTACTGCAAAGCCGACACACACTAGACAGTACAAGCATTGCTTAAAAAAATTGAAGAACACTTTGTAAATTCCGAAGAGTGTTCGGCGAACGCCTGTGCCCATTGAGACGGGGTCGGTCAGAATGGAACGCGATGCGCCCGTCTCCCTTCTAGTATGATTGGACACGCTGGGCGCAGCGATGCTACGCAAGCAAAGCGCGAGCGCTGTAGTCAGATGTGAGGCGCGACCGGCGTCCGCTGGCGCACCCCGGCAGCCACTTGGCACCGTGCCTGGGCACGGACGGAAGGACGTACGGAAGGACGGACGAACGTGACATTAAGACATTAAAGGCTTTCGCCTTAAAAAAGATTGGGATGAGGTGGCCATAATAGCAGGTTGTGCACCGATGACTCGAAGCTCTTAATCTCGAAATTTATTTTAAAAAAAGCGGCTTGTTTCGGCAATACTTCCGCGTTTAGGCGAGACCTGTTTTTTATAGGTGAAGAAGAAGACCGCTTCAGTATGAACAACTATTCAACGCATAAGGTCGTCTTGTCGTTACAACAAGCAGTCGCAACTGGACAAGTTTCTGAGTTTATATAGATACTCCTAAGAATCAACTTATAAAAGAACCGCAGAGATTACGCGGTCGGAGAACGAAATGACGAAACGCACAGGTTACCTTTATTCAGACATTTGTACATATTCGTTCAAATCAAAGCTTCTTAGTTTTATTTCGTAGATTTCGAAGACATACTTAAAATTTCCTGGGTAAGATTAGGTGGAAGAAGAATAGGGCAGCTATATGAAGAACGCTGTATGACGCTGCAGATACGGCTATTTATTAGTGAAACGAGCACCGAGCCACACTATTGTTTCTTTTCCAAGCACTTCCGGTCGAGTATTTGTTTCCGGTTCTCCGAATATTCAGAAAAATTCTTCTAAAAGTAAAGCTGGCGCGAAACCGATGGTTCTGGTTTTAAGTAAATAGTTATATTGGATACAGATGAAATTGGAGCGTAAGCTTACCTAAGATAATGGCCAAATTACCTGTCAGGATAAATACTGAAAATTAACTGACCGAGTTCACTGAAAAGCAGATGATTTGCTTTTGAGCGGCTAGGATCACAGCGACCGACTCCTGGCGGAGCAGATCTCAACTATGCGCTTCTTTCAACGTGGCCTTTGTGATTCATATCGTAAATTCGAGTCTTTTATTGTTTCATTCTCCCCTCCCCGCCTCCCTGCCATGGTGGTCTATTGGTTATAGTGCTCGGCGGCTGAAGCACTGGTTCGTCCGTTTACACCAAAGCCACTACAATGCCACAAGTGTCAGAAAATGGGTCATGTCAGCGGAGTTTGCAGGAACGTGGTGGTTTGCCCCCCGATGTGCCGAGCCCCACAATGCAGAATTCTGCCGAGCAACTACCTTGAAATGTCCCAACTGCCACGAATCGCATGAAGCTTCATCAAAAGACTGTCCGGCAGTGAAGAAAGAATGGAGCGTAATAAAACAGATGGTAAGGGATGGCTCAACACACAAAGAAGCCGCTGATATTGTCAGAAAGCGAAAACGACGTTCCCGTCACCGACGAAGGCCTAGGAATACTGCTGCCCAATCTGGACCGTCACCACGATGTCATAATTCAGCGTACCACCGGACTTTTCTTTCCCGACAGCTACCACCACCAACCAACACCTTACATTCGGAGGGTCAAGTAGACGAAGAGGGGATGAAGGCGGTGGCGGATGTCGTGTGGCCATCCTCCCCACCACTGCGCGTCCACAGAGAGACGACACAAGATTCTACCAAGGATCTCCGCGACGAAGACATACGTATCATCGCTGTGTTGAGGTCATTGATCAGCTCAATGCGCACACTCCTCATCGGATTGACAACCCCATCAGCTCGAAGCGCACTGCAAGTTCTGGATACCTTGGAGCCAGTCCTTGCAAGCCTTCATTAACGTCATGGATTGCAGTGTACTTCATCTAAGGCAGTCGAAGTTGATCCGTACTTTGTGACATTTCGCAGTTTTATGACTTTCTGGGCATGCACAGTGCACGCTGCTATGCGTGCAAGCGTATTACTTGTCCTCTCTTTCCTTCTTCCCTCCTCTATTCTTCTCCTCCCCTTTCCCCCCTTCCCCAGTGTAGGGTAGCCATGCGGGTGCAACCTGGTTAACCTCCCTGCCTTTCCTTCGCTTTTCTTTCTCTCTCTCTCTGCTGAAGCAGAAGTCGTGGGATCAAGTTCCAGCCGAAATGGTAGAGGCTCATGTACTTCGATTTAGGCGAACGTCAAGGAAACCCACGGGGTCGAAATTTCGGGAGCCTTCCCATACTGCCTCACTCATTATCACATCGTAGTTCTGGGAGGTAAAAACCACATCAATTATTAATATATATTGTTCCACTTCCTTTATTCATTGCAAGTTAGGCTTGATGGGGTTTGGGTTGGCAGTGGAGAGAACCATGTCTTCACAGCTAGAGAGAGGAGAGTAGACTGACGTTTCTTGACAAGTAAAAACAGGTACGATGAGGGGCGGGCTTTGATGAAAGCGACGCTGGCGCATCGCATGTTATCCCTCCTGCATCATCACCAGCGTTTACATCTAATATTTAAGGCCACCACTGGCTTCTGTACTGATTGCCTTTCGCACCTGTCATTCCCTCATTGCTGCAGTTCTATGCAAATTTGTAATCGTCAACAATAAAGAGAAAAGTGACAAAGGGGTTCACTTTTCTTTTTTCTTTTTTTTTAAACTAATTGTCCCCTCCCGTGATTCTTAGGTGTGGAGATTAAATAAACAAAACAAGACTTTTTTGATTGGAAAATTTACGCCCATTCCGCATTGGTTCAGTCATAGCGGCAACCTGCTGTCTCTCAGATCAGACACTCGGCGGTACAAATAATAAAACGCATTATGAGTTGACGCTTTAGTAGGGATGGCACTTCAGCACGATGATGAAGCAAGAATAGCTAGGGTTAGGATGAAATAAGGAAGGAGACGCAGGGATGTTAACTGGAAACGCCTTCTGTTTGTTATCTTGAACAGGAGAAAGAGGAGGCCTGATTGAAAAGAACAGAAAGGATCCTACGTAAGCTGGCTACGGCGCGTACTGACAGAAAGCGTCATACATTCTCGTTAAATTCATAGTCAAGTTAACAGTTTACCAAGTAAACAGTTATCCAAACAAAAGATACGGTCGGCTGCGCGAAAAGCAAGTAATGAAAAGTAAGACGCGTAAGCGAAGGAAACACTTTTTCCGCGGATTGCTTCCGCTGGCGTCCACTTTCCGCTTCCGTTGTCTCCCATTTCTGGCGAACCGTCTGTGGCATGGCGTTGGGAAGGAAGCGGAAATGACGTTAATAACAGTGGAGGCAACTTCCGAACTGGGATCGCTCAGAGCACACGCTGCCATGCACTTGCGTCCAGATTAGTGCGTGTCCTCGTGTATTGTACAAAACAAAGTCATTTGTAGAATTTCTTGTAAGCTTTTTTTTCTGGTGTTATTTACCTGTAATATATAGATGCATGCTTTGTAAAGGCTCTCGCTAAGTTTACGCTTCTTTCTTTAAACTGATAGAAAAACAGATGCGGTTGCAGCAGACGCCAAACTATCAACAGACGCTGGAGAGCTGACTTTTGTAGCAAAAATGTCATTGCCTCACAATCGCGAGTAATTAGTGTGCTTTTGTTTATCAATGGTTTTAACCAGTGGGTCTTTGTCACGGCTTGCGCTTAGGCCCCGAAGAATACTGGCGCCCCGCTCGAAACCATTAGCAAATACGATAATTGCCAAGGTGCGTTCCTTCGCTACTATACATATTGACATAACGTGGCGAGGCTAAAAACGTTCACATGTCGGTTTGAATTTCTTTGCATTGGGCTACGTTTCACCATTCAAGCTATTTAAATATACATCGCCGAATGAAAATTTCGATCGCTTCAGTCGTTTTTTTTTGCGCGAATGAATGTTCAGAATTGCTTAACTCGTTGGGCAATACTTGTGGAGCAGCGGGCTGTAACCGCTGGTGCAGTGCGGCGGAAGGTTCCAGTTTTGCCGAAGAGAAGTTACTTCCAGCCCATTTGGCGTCATTCAGTACTCGAAACACTGACCGCCTGTGTTCAGGCTACCCGCCTTTCGCTGTTCCATCGTCGCGGGAAATACATCATTTAACCCCCGGCAACGTTAAAGGAAGGCTGTCGGCCCAGTCGTGAGAATTCGCTTCATCGCATTTTCTTTCAAAGTCGATTGCTGAAGCGTTTCCCAACGCAAGCCGCTCGAACTCGCTGACATGCACAGTTGGGAGGTAGGGTCTTGCAGAGGAGTCGAAAACTTTGCCGACAAGCGCTCGCCTAATTGGTCGGACGTTCTTCATTTGTAACTACCCTGGGGTGTCGTTTCGAATGATGAGAACCGAAAGTCCGCCAGCAAGAGAAGGCTAATTTCCATTGGCAGCAGCGAGAGAGTGAAAGGGAATGTGAAAGATGTTTATTAGCGGACGTGATTAGATCAACGAACGATTTCCGTATCCCGCTCCTCTCCCGCAGTCGTAATGCAGCGGGGAATTAGTTGAAATCTCGTACATGTATATCTAACACTTTACTTAGAAAGGAACGAGGAACGTGGTCTTTTTTTTTACTTTTATATGAGTAGCCGACTTTCTCATTTATCGAACGGGCCCAGGCGCATGTCTTCCCGGTGATTACGTGTGCGCGTGCCAGATTTATAATGACCGGTGGTCGCTGTATAATTGCTGCATTCTTTATTTGAAACATCTGCGTCGTTTGCAACATCGTTTGAACCATCGTTTGAGACGTTCGGAACGCAACTACGCATTGAAGAGCGGGCGCCGTCCATAGGCACCGTGCTGGCATCTTCGTGAACACAAGCTTTGGCGTTAAAGGAAGAAACAAAAATTCGTTTTGGTAAAACGTCTCAGCACATGCACGGCTCAATACCCTCTCACACGATGTAATGTTCCAGTGCGACGGCAAGAGAGAGAAAGATAGAAAGAGGGAGAGCGAAGTCTGAATATCTGCCATATAGCCATCAGGCTTTCTCATTTTGTAGCACACATCACGCAGCACCGGCAGATGACAGAAGAAACCAACAAGTGTCTCTGTGTGTGTGTATTCAGCTTCAGCACGTGCCCGGCCATGTACACACGCATTAAGCCATCATGTCCGGCCTGTTTTCCAGACTTCACTTAGATGGCACTCTCAGCGACCCAGACTAATGGGTCGGGACAACGCCCCCTCTGCCAAGGCGGGGGGAACAGTTTCCTGTCTCTCAGTTTGTGTTTGGGACGGCGAGCGGTCGACAGCGATGCAGTGTACATACACGCGTTCGGGTGGCAAACAAACTGCTCTCGTGGCTGCCTCGTTAGCCAGCCCTGGCGCCTCGATTGCTCTTTCTACCAGTGGCTGCTGCATCCTGTTCCGCTACATGCGTATTTAGCCATGGGAGCGTCGTTCACCGCCAGAGCCCGAGTACCGAAAATGCATTCGCTCCATTCGTTAACGCAAATTGCATTGCCTCTGCGTTCCCTTATTTTACTTCTGTGTCTGTGCTTCGCAAACGTAGGGCTGCGTGACACGGGACGATCGAAGAGAAACAAGCGAATGGCGAAGCAAACATGTCGCGAGATGACACGTACGTGCGAACGTAAAGCACTAAAGTGAAAAAAGGAAAATGAAACAGAACTGTGAGACGAAAAGAAAAAATTGCCGTAAAACACCTCCGCTTCGTAAAGATTATGATACGGTGGCACTGGTACTGATATTTGACTGTAACCCGCTTAGTTAGAATCAGTGTTGTACGGAACGGCGTTCCAAGGAACGGCGTTCCAGGAACTAGTTCCTTTTGGGAGGAACGGAGGAACGCTGCCGTTCCATTCAGAATCGGTGGAACTGTAACGGTAACTCGTTACGTTTACGAGGGAACGGTGGAGGGAACAGCGTTACTTTTGTAAACGTTCCACGGCATTCTACGGGCGCACGCACGCAGCCCATCACGCAGAAAAGGGCGAATGCGCAACCGCGTGACGCGCCAAAATGTACCACTCGCCTCTCACGTGACTATGATGCATCCTGGTTTTCACTTTAAGGAGCCTGCCGGTGGCGTAGGGTAGCGAAAGACGCCGAGACTGATCCCGTGCGGGAGTCAATATTTTGCAGCAGAGCTGTTATGCTCGAGGTTCGCCGCGTGTCGTAGAAACAAAAATATCATCATCATGAACCTACACGAGCTCTCTTCGTCCTCTTCCTCTTTTGCTTCGCTCCCAGTACACGTGCCCTGATTTGTCCGGCGCAGGATGCAATAACTCTGATTTGCGATAGAACGAGCACAGAGAGAGCGAAAGAAAGAGACACAGTGGAAGAGAAAAAGAGAAATTTTTGGCAAAAAAAAAAATTCGGCGTGGCGAGATTCAAAACCGCCTATCCACGATCCGAAGGCGAGCGTCGTAACCACTGGGCTATCCACTTCTTTTTTCTTTCATGGTATTTATACAGCATAGGCATGGCACTTTACAGCGATTCAATACAGACAGACAACTAATATGTTCATTGTGCTCGAATTGCGACCCACGACGAACAGATAGCAGTGAAGAATTTGTATTCACAGAGCGAAAATATCAAGTAACGGCCATTCCCTGTTATACACTCGAACGGTGATAAGGATAAACACCTCACCACTGCAAATAACATTCCGGTAGACTTTCCATTTGCTCGTATACATCTCTTAGCGGAGTGACCATCCTAATGAAGTGGGATGTTTAGGAAATTATTGGCTCTGCGTTTCTCTGCAACATGCGCGCACGCTAGAAGAGCGTACCATAGCCTTGTAAAGTATAGTATAGCAATGGGGTGGGAAAGGGTAGTGATGGTGAGGAGGAGGGAAGGTAGGATGGCAGAACGAGTATAGAGAAACAGAGCGAGAACACAAAAAGATATATAAAGAAAGAGAAAAAGAAAAGTGGCACTGATTAAACGCCTAAGTATTGTCCCTTTTCGTGGAGTTTCCTGTGCAAGAAATTTAATGATATTGGTACATTGGTGGATATTTCTATTTGATATCTGAAGCGCAGAATCCTGTCTGCGTCTTTCAAGACCGAAGTGGAATGTGCCACATGTGTTGGATTTGAAATAGACTAGCACAAAAGTGGACTATAAAAAATTCGTCTCGGTGCGTTTATTTAGATTCCTTTTAAGTACGTATAACTTGCGGGCGGAGATGTTAAATTCGCATTAATATATGTATCTCGATGTGAGCTTTAAATTGGTCACTTTATTTCGCCTCAGAATTATTAGACACTACATATTTATCAAAAAGTCAAATGTAACGTTAATGTAACGACACGTTACAATTTTCAAAATGTAACTGCAACGAGTTCCTTTTGCTTTTAAGGAACTTGTAACGGGAACTCGTTCCAAAATTGGAAAGGAACGAGGAACGAGCTTTCGTTACAGTTTTAGAGGAACGTGTACAACACTGGTTAGAATGCACGAGTTCTGTATCATATCTACAACGACTGCTTTGTCACAGAATTACGTCATACTTCACTGGGTGAGATCGATAAATTTTTAGTAACGTGGTAGACCCTGTGTACATGCCAGCCAATAAATTCCAAATAAATTCCAAATATAATAATTGTTCTGCAATGGTATAGTCCGTACAATGAATGAATGATTGAATGAATTATTTAGACGGGAACCCATATACAAAATATATCATGACAGCTAGTTGAGGAAGAAGGTAACATAAAGCCTTATTTGCCTGTTCCTTTCTGCCTGCGACGTCGTCTACCTCCAGGGTTGTCAAACGAAACAACGTACAAGTGATTCCGACAATTAGTTTGAAAAAAAGTGAAGCTATTACTATTACGTTGCTTAACCACTGGTGTACAACTAGTAATAAGTGGTATAAGTGCTACACATAAGCAAAATAAAGAAAACATTCTAGCAATACAGGTTAGCAGGGCACGAGTAGAAAGTATGAAAACACCTGTTTAACCTGTGTCGAAAAGCATTCCTACTTTCTTTAAAGAACAAGAAATACATCGGCTCGCATGCGGAAGACTAAAGAATAAGTATTACATGTTTCTGTTCTGATATTCCATGGCAAATGACTGAATGCCATAATTTGTCCAGAGTGTCGGGGTAATTTGTGCCCGTCAACTGCGGCATAGTCGCCAGCCGACGTTGCTGTCGGAACTGCTCACAATGGCTCCATATGTGCCTGTGGACCTTAGTGACGTTTTCTAGAAACGGCTTCCTGGAATTAAGACTTGTGTCTACGATCGTATGGCGCCTGCTGCGTACCCTGTTCCATGAGCTAGAACGCTAATTCGGGCTCCCACTATGGTATGAATCCAACTATAACTTGTACATTCTTCATATTCAGTTTGATCGGTGGGATCATAGGGTTATCTAAAAACGTTCAATAGAACGTCGCTT
>JALIZH010013770.1:0-58728 GCA_030522465.1 Rhipicephalus appendiculatus | reverse complement strand
AAGGTCATCTAAAGTTACGTTTATATGCGCAGCTCAGTGGTAGAGCATCGGACGCGTTATTCGAAGGTCGCAGGTTCGGTCCCTGCCGGTGGCAAGTTATCTTTTCGTCCACTTTTCTTTCTTCACATTTACATTACAATTACTTGTAATATTATCCCCTATACTTTCCTTGGCATCATTGTCTGTTAGTTCTCATTAATATTGTGTTTAACAAAGCAAACGAGCCCTTAAATTTACACTTCTTTCCTTCGTTTATAGTCCAAGTTATATTTATTTTTTTCTTTGATGTTGACTGATTTGAGCTTGATGGTTATCTTAGATCCTCTTTCCACTCCATGATCGTGTTCACGTACTGAATTTCACACAATTAACATAAACCACCACGTAGACAGTCTTTCAGAGAGATCACGACCTTCGATACTAGGCGACTAACTGTGTCAATGAGGACATCAGAGAGCGCGTGGCGTATGAAGCTTATGACAAACTTACGAGCAGGTTACTATGTTGCGAAATCGCCATATTTAAAGTGACGATAAAGGATTGTTCGAAATTACATACAGTTACCGATAAGACGGCTTGAGGACACGCATTTAATGAAAGCCTAAGGCAGAACAGATGTCTCCGTAATCGTCTGCCATCGATCCCGGTGCTCAGTGAAGTCTTTCGAAGCTCATCTGCTGAGCCTAATAGTGGTGCGGGCGGTCTCGCTTCGACGGTACAAAGCCCACGGTGATAATAACATGTAGGGAAAGTAAGAGGGGGCGAGCGAGAGGCGCAAATCCGGATAACGAAGCGCCTAATTAGACTACAGCACCGATGCTCCCGCTAGGATTTAGGCTCATCTCGTAGTCTGGCTACGTACTCGCACGTGCAGCGGAGCTAGACTGTGAAACTTTTTAGCGTAGCTATAGCAGTTGTAGCATTTGCACAAAATGCATTGGACTAAAACAAATCGAGTAAAGCACGTCACACATTCTTTCACGGCTCTTTCTTCTTTTCTTAAACACATTCAGTAAACTCCATTTACTGTAGTCACTCAACACTCAATGCTCGCTTGTTCAAACTTTTTTTCCAATTTTGCCCTTCTATTTGCTTCCGTGACGAGCACAGGACGCGAGCAATTAGCCTGTGAGTAGGCCGAAAAGGAGCCGCTTATCACATAAATTCTGTACGCCACAGCTATTCACGAAATAAGTCACACTTTGCAATCGATACAGTGTAGGTACGCTCTCCACGCAGAAGAATAAAAAAAAGCTCCTACTGGCACAGGAACGCCATTTTTGCCTCCACTGCGAAGCGCGCGTGCGGTGACTACGCAAGTGCCTTCTGCTCACGCTGGCCGTGACCACTTCAGAGCCGCTTCTGGTTGGCAAGCGCTGTAAGGGCACTTTTCGCGCTAATGACTGTGGTGTGTGATTGGCTTGAATATAAAATAAACAGAGCTGAATCGATTAATATTAACGTTGTTCACGCCGCAGTGAAGCAGCGCGAACAGGCGTGGTCGACTGCGCGGTTGTCGGGGGAAGAAATGTGGTTCTATTTGAAATTTTGCATACGTGAGTGTTAGCCTAGTTCCCACAATGCTGGATTTACGATCACGAACACGCACGGAGGTTCGCAAAGAAACAGTGTGAGCGATGCGCTTCTAGAAGGCACGCTAAGTGTATTCGAGCAATAATCCGTCTCTGAATTTTGACCGTGTTTCCCCAACGCGTGTGTTCAAATACGTAGGATGACTTTGTACTTTATTGCGTGCTAACGTTTCCTCTCTGCCATGGTAAACACGGAGAGGCGTAACTTTATGGAACTCACTCAATGTTTTCACCTCTGGAAAACAACAGATGTGCTCGTTTTAGTGAACGATGTTAGATTACTGAGATGAAGATATATAAGTTGTTGTCAGGTTTTGCTGCCGATAGTATTTCTTTCTTTCTTTTTAAATGGCCATGGTATGTCGATTAACTATCACGTGTTCCCTTGTAATGCCCGTCTCTAGCGCAAAGAATTTAAGGACGACACAAGGAAGGTACACATTGCGAATGTAGTTCTTCTGTCATCTTTGTTCTTTGCGCCAGCCATTAAGCATCATATATGCTGCACAACTTAGTCAAACACTCAACGCTCGTGAATCCTGGACTTTCTGCTGTGCTCAGTGAACCGGTGCCTCTTTCTTCTTTTTTTTTTTTTGCAGCTGTTACCTTCAGCAGTTAATCAGAATATCTATAATCACAGCTAACGGGAATTGTATTAACGTTACTTGAACTATGAATTGAGTTGACTTGAGTTGAATTGCGGGTTCTTGTTTCTTTTATCGCATCATCTCTGCAGGCACCGTCCCTGCCACGCCAGCGGGCCTTGATCGCCCACTTAAGCAGCGCTATGAGAATGCCAGACATTGGGGTTCGATGGCGGAGGTGCCCGGCAGCCCTGATTGCGGTGCTCCTCCAGCTGCTGCTTGTCTTATCCTCGACAGTGGCGGGAGCGATGACGCAGCGGTTCCCCCGGGCGTGTCCCCCCCCCGGCAGCTGATAGGGCCCTCTTGCCATTGTGACACCAGGACCAGGGGCTTAGACGTCATGTGCGGACAAGTCGAGCACGTCGACATTCTAAAGGCGTCGCTGGCCGTTGTCGCGGACACGCGGCAGCCTGTCGCCTACTTGAAAATTTTTGAAGTCGGGTGAGCTTAAGCAATTCGTGAAAGCACATTTGCTACACATCATGGTATAGCCTAGCGACTAAGACTTCATGCGCGGCCACGACATCCGTATTGCGATGGTTGGTGGTGGTGCATGGTGGTGAAATGTTCTTTTCCAGAAAGGGTCCTGAATGACATCGGCTAAAAGCTGGATATAGGGGGGCACATCCCACGTTGTAGCAGAGAGCCATAGGCTCTCCGTCACCTCGCATGTCTTCTGGACGACCCATAGTTGACCTTGCACGACATCACTTTCGAGCGTATTGTCTCATTGGCCTTTGTTCTTTGGGAAAGCGTCGCATGTTGCACACCCACATAGCATGCGACAGAAGTGAGCATGCCCACCGCACTTATCACACACAAGAACACCGTCGCAGTCAGGGTCGATGTGTCTCATCCTCCAGGGAATGGGGCATGAGCCCATTTGTAGCATGCGTACGAAAATCTACTGCCCTCTCGTAGAAAGTGCAAAAACATCTGTGCAATTAGAATTGCGCTCGCGACAAAGAAAGGTGGGTGACTAATCCGGAGTTCCCCTTTATCGCATTGTGGGTCTCTCGCGTTAAAATACGAGAATATTTTAAGATCAAATCTGCCTTAAACAGGCACAGCTAGCACTTCGTTTCTAAACTTCGGCGTCGCACAAGGAAGCCTAGGAGTAGTTCCCGGGAGGTAAATTTGATAAAGACATCGCACATTGATAAAGACATCGCACATTTATCTTTATAAATCTATATATATGCGTTCTCTTCAAATAATCAGCACTCATTCTGAGGTGTTTTGAGGAAGACAAACCTAGCACAATATGAGTCAGCCATGCGATAGAAATTGAGCTTTCAGCATAACCTATGAATGGCATATCCATAATGCTACAGGTGTTTTTCACAAGCGATACATCGCTTACCGGTACCGTCACTTGATATGAGCACGAGAAATAAACTTGTTAGCAAATTTTTAAGCTTTGGTTTATTTGACTGTGTGGGAAGGCCATTCAAATAATTTTTTAGAACGCTGCTCTTAGGCGCCCGTTCCAGCGTTGAGCGACGTCGCCGTCGCCATTGCCGTCGCCTTCGGTGGTGTAACCGAGAGACAAGAAAAAATTTGAGAAAAATACCCCGGGTCGAATGGGATTTGAACTCGAGCTCTTTGAGTGGCAGTCCGAGTATTTTACCACAGAGCTATGCTGGTGGTCGAAACTCATTAGCAAAAAGATCCTATTCAGGCATCATGTCCAGAAAGGAATCTCGTCAACTTGTCTAGGATAACGTGGCGGAAGAGTAAAATAACAACCACTCATCACACAATGCTAATTGCGCAAAGAGTGAGTGGTTTAATGTTTCCCACCCACGGGAAGTGGCCAGTCATAATTCTTCATCATCATCAGCCACATGCAGCATCAACAAAGTGCAGATAGTACCTTACACATGTGGTTAAGGGGCATTAAGCCGCAACAATTACTTTATTACCTTACAGATGTGTAGCGGGCCCCTCGCTTATACGTAGAAATACAAGGAAGGAACGAATACAAAAGGGAATACAAATAATGGCGTAGTGGCTGGTGTCCTACTTCACAAAAATTGACTTAACGCGTAGTCGATACCTTGCGGGAAGTCAAAACTTCAAACACCGTTGGCCTTACCAAAACACGAAGCTGCGCTCGGAATTCGCATTAGGCAGTATTGTAATCACGGGGGAATTTTGTAGCCCGGGCTACATTGGCCGTATTCTCACCGTTTGGCTTTGGCTGGTGTGGCCACACCGCGAGCTGAGCCGTTGCCTAGCAACCACCGCAGCTGGCAGCGCCGCTCGCTGGGCCATCTGGCATGACGCCAAAGGAGAACCCGGTGAAACCGCGTTGCAACAACAGAGGAGGATGGCGGCTCGGTGGGAAAGGCGGCTCGGTGGGATTCGTCGGCAGATATGGAAAGTGAGTCGGAAAGACTGGAAGAAGCCAGGCTTCGTCGTAGGAACGCAACCACTCCTGTATCCCAAAGTGTGGAATATGCCGAGGTACAGTGTGTCCTGGCAGGAGACTTTAAGCAGACCCAGTACTCGCTGAACGCACCACTTAAAGATAACTTCAACCTGAATCTGGCAAGTGACCCTAACATGCAGACTACAGATTGGGGAGCCACGATCGATCTGGTTTACCAGACACAGACCTTGGTCTAAAGGTACTGTGTCGGAGGCATTGAGACGGCTGCTTGCTACTTCCCCAGCCATCGGGCCGTCTTTGTGGCAATTGAGAAAAAAACAACAGAAAAGGGCCCTGCAACACTTTTTGAACATGGTCAAAAAACGTTGCTGATCGGTAGTCGAGGCTCCCGAGAACAGGCGAGCCAAATAACATAGCGCGGCACGCGGCCTGGAATTTACAATAAATTCTCAGTCAGCTAAAGTCTCTTTCGCTTCTCTCGACAAATGATACTACATACTCAAATATCATTGCGTGACAGGCCAAGCATGGGGCACTCGGGAGTTAATGGTGCCACCGCGGGAGGCCGCTACGTCTCCGCGCTCGCGCGGACACGTAGCGGCCTCCCACGGTGGCCCCATTAAAGCCGTGCGTTCTGAGAGAAAAAAAAGAGAAAATGTGCTCAAGGTCACGAGCCATGCGTGACGTACCTTCTTCCCCCGTGCCTTCCCTCCCTGCTTAGCTTCCAGGGGTTCCGTCGGGACGAGACAAAAGAGACAGCGTGCGACAATTAGAGCGTGCGACAAATCTTTGCAACTCCGCTCGTACTGGACGGATTCTAGAAGTTTTTGCGGTGGTCGATTCGTGAGGCAATAAGCTCCTTCATTGAAGCCATTCCATGGCTGCTAATAAAAGTGTTGCAGGGCCCCTTTCAAAACTTTCAAAATAAATACGTCACACTTCAAATAAAAATGTCTAAGTCTTTAATGTAACCATAATTAACAAGAGGTAACAAACAAACCTAAACACTCAGACGTACGAAGCTAAACGATAAAGATGTAACCGTAGAAAGAACCAAGCTCAACAACAGGATTAACCGCACCTCTCGCTAAGCACACCCAGGCATAACTGAGTTAAGCCACAGCCAATTTCCAAGGTGAAAGCCTTTAATGTCTCGTACTCGCGGTGTCCGTCCGTCCGTGCCCTGGAACGGTGCCAGCTGTGGCTTCTCCCCCTCATACTCTCTCAGCAATCACGTAGCGGCAGAGCGGCACATAGCAACAGTTGCGCCGCCACAGCTGTGGCCTCTCCCCCGTTACACTCTCTCATCAATCACGTGATTGCTGAAAGAGTGTAAAAAAAAGACATGGCATAGTCAGTAGAATGGCCACAGGCTTTCGCCGAACCCACTTTGGAATTTACAAAGTGTCCTTCAATTTTTTTTTGCTCTTGTTGTGCACTTGTGAAAAATATGAAATGTTCGCAGGTTGAAAATTCGACCGTCGCAAAATAGTCACCTAGAATAATCAGGGCCATCAACAAAACGAGAAGAAAGTAGCGGTATAAGAAAAAAAGTCACAGTTTCACCGCAAGGGTGAAGCAATGAATGCGATAGCAACAAATTGTAATGTTATACGAAGTGAGGCTGGCAGCTAAATCTTTTGGATCCGATCTCACGCAACTCTAGAGAACACTGCTTTAAGAGCATACGGCCGCTCCAGGGACACTGCTCACCACATTCTCTTCGCGTTGAGAGCGCAGCACGTAGAAGGGTACACCGGGCCCCCCGCTGTCGGCCGCCGAGAAGGGGAGATAACGCGTGCGCCCGCGACGACCGCGCTCGTAAAATCGAAGGTCGCTCGAGGGACCCCCCCCCCCCGCCCCCCTCGCGTCTTTTCACGCTCACGAACGACGGGCGGGGCCGGTTATATATATACATATACACATACGGGGGGATGACGGCGGCGGACGAAGACGGCGGCGACGCCGACGGCGAAAACCAGCCGAGAGTGTCCATATAATTGCTATCGCAATAAAACAAACCAATGCCTAGGCGAAAGCCTTGAGTGTCTCGTTGCGTGGCCCCTTGAGCGAAACACGGCAGCTGGATCAAATAATGCAAAAAACCACCTGACCTACGTAGCTAGTCTCATCTTTGGAGTTGGGTCTAATCTCTCGAGTTCTTAGGCTGTGTAGGCTGGTTTTGGATTTTTCTTTGCAGCAGCTTTTCTTTCAATCGATTGTTTTCTCAATTGTAGGCTGGAGCACTTCCCTCCTGACTTGCTAGATGGCCTGGAGGTAATTCACCTGTTCGTTGGGCGCTGCAACGTGTCTGCAATTCATCTGGACGCCTTCAGCGGAGTTGCTGACCGGCTCGAATTGTTGGACCTTTCCGGGAATGCATTAGAAGAGGTCCACAAACTTGTTCATTTTCTCCTGAACATGTGGTGAACCGTATAATGGGAGGTGCGGAAAATGGAAAACGTGTTTTCTGTGTACTGTCATTCTAAGGTTTCACGACTAAAGTAAAAAGAGACAAAACTAGCAGTTGTTCCGTGAACGAATACAACCGATGAGCGAAGCTCCTTAGAAATGGGACGGAAACGACTATGTACGTTTTGAAACTGTTGGCGGCGTCGGCGCTTAGATTCGGCCGCTTCTAGCATGTACGGCAGGATCCTGTCGTCGTAGCCGTTGTAGCTCCGCTCCTCGTGCTTTAACAGCAGCATCCTGTTGCCGGGCTCGTCTTGCTGCCGCTGCTTTGGGTTTGCGTTCCACATCCTTGCCATGCTGCTTATCGTCTTCATCATCACGTTTACGTTTCTGAGGACGACTATCCATGTTCTGTGAGCAGCCCTAACTAATCTCAAGTGGGTCCCTATGTTTATATATGTACAAACATGGTTTTCGATGAAT
The DNA here is from genome assembly GCA_030522465.1 of Rhipicephalus appendiculatus. Lineage (NCBI taxonomy): Eukaryota > Metazoa > Arthropoda > Arachnida > Ixodida > Ixodidae > Rhipicephalus > Rhipicephalus appendiculatus. Next base: position 51,202 of record JALIZH010013770.1, on the reverse strand, counting down.
TTTACTGTCGTTTATAAACACGAACTGTTTTTCCGCCGCGCGCCTTGTATGAGTGCGCAACGCCGCGCGTTGCGCACTCATGCCCACACCAAAAAGGAAGCAAGTTACGGGGAGTAGGCTACAAAACATTGAGTTGCACTTTAGGTGCGCGTTGCTAAACGGCAGACAGCCCATTTGTAGGGAAGGAGAAATAGCGACAGGCTGCGAGCACATTTTTCGAAGATCTAGATGAAACAGAAAAAAAAATAATTTGAAAGTATGATTCCTTTAGGTTGAATTATACATAAAAACAAAGTTAAGTTATTGTTTTCTCCCCAAGAAACGCAGCTGTCTTTTGCGCAAACATTGCAAGTCAATTCAGGCCGAGACGCACGTGGTAGAGACGTGGTAAATTGCATTCGCGGAAGGTACTCCGACCGCAGAGTAATAACCCAGTCACACCGGTATGTGTAGTAAAGAAGTGTAAATCTAACACCTCGTTTTCTTTGTTAGACAGAATATTAATGAGACCTGACAGACAATTATGCCAAGGAAAGTATAGAGGATGTTTTTAGAAGTAATTATTTAAGTGTGAACAAATAGAAGAGGACAAAATGATAACTTGCCACGGGCAGCGACCGTACCTGCGACCTTCGAATAACGCGTCTGGTGCTCTACCACTGAGCTACGGTGGCGGTCATCTCTCCGTATAGGGTGCTTATGTGCATTTAAACATGGGAGCGTCAGTCGGCGCCGCCAGTAGCCATTGCGGCGAGTGTGGAACTCTTTTTTTTTTTTTTGCCTTGTGGGCGTCCCGTGACGCCGAGCCACACCACTTCTTAGGAACTGTTTCGGAAAAATACTATACGAATATCATGTAGTGTAGAAGTCTCCTTAAAGGGAAACTGCAGCGATTTTTCAATATTTGCCCATTTCAATAAAATTTTCAACATATGTTCTCTTCGGTACCCTGATGATCTGTGCCGAATTATACAACTGAAAGGCATTTAGTTTATTAAAAAACGAATTTATAAATTTCTAGCCAATTCCGGAATCGCGCCTTTAAATGCGGGCCACCCGGCTTACGTGAAGCACCGTTTCTACCCGTTTCCTACCGCGCCTCGCGCAGCAGACGGACGCAGCACGCGCTTTCTTTGTTTTGCCGCGGCTCGATGCCATCGATGCGGGGCACGTCAGCTGCTTGACGCGCCGGCGGGTCGAAATCAAAAGGCGATGCTTCCGCACTCAGGTAGCTGCACTCATCGTTGAACTCGTCGCTGGTATGTTCAGACGAGCTGGCACAGCTTGATTCCGCGTCGGAAAACATCGCCAGGTTGCTTTTCGCGTGATAGAAGAATCACGTGTACTATGGAGGCGTGTATTGTATTTTTCGTGACGTCATCACCTACCCTGCATGAAGCAGCTCCCTATGTTGGTTTCGGTTTTGACACAACGTTCATTGCTTATTTAAAATTATTAACGATTCTCTCAGAAAAATCAACCAACCTAGCTGTTACAGGACTGTTAATGCTATTTGAAAACGACATTATCTCACTATTGTTACCATTTAAAGCATGTAATATTGCATGGCAGAAGCGTAGAATCGCACCAGGCGTCAAAACATGGGAATTGCGCAACGATCGATTCTTTCAAAAGGCTGATCCATTACAAAGCCCTCAGACATGTTTAACAATCATCAGCAGCAAAAGTATCAGCAAAGAGAGCCACTGTGTAGGTTTGCGCGTTGCCTTATGGACGCGTAGTGGGCTCTTCGCTGATACGCAAAAGGAAGAATTATGCCGTGGCGGGCACTTGGCAACAGTACTTGGAAAGAATGAGAGGGCCAATGTTACGCGCACAGACCTTCCTTTCCTCGCGGCATGGTCGAGGCATCCACCGAGAACTGAAGGCAGGCTAGCCATTGAGTAGGCGATGCGCACGTAGCCCGATTACGCAATCACGTTCTGCTCTTGAAGGCAAAGCTCAAGCGTCTCTCACTGCTGATTAAATAGAACGCGTTATCCTATTTTGCCGTAGCTATACCCACTTTTCTGGACAGTAAAATATTACATAACTTGAACCGATGCGAATTAAGGTTATTCACTAGTACGGACCGCTTTTGTAATGCAGAGTTTAGTTTCATGCTCTTGCAATGAAATAAGCCAATCATCAAGCTAAGATTGTGGTCTCGTGCGGTCTCGTGTGTCGTTGTATCCCCGTTTCAGGATGCCCGGCAACGGCTGCACGTCGTAAAGTCAAGGCTGCATACCGCGATTCAGAAATTCAAATTGAGAACTTAAGTATACTTCCAGTAACGTACAGGTACGCTTTATTGATCTTCCCAGAAGTATGAAAGACGGGGCCAGGTTGTTCATATGTGAAGCCTAAAAAAAACTGCAAAAAGCAAGACATGGGACAAAAACGAAGACACGTAAAAATAGTTGCCGGGGACAGTTTGTGCCTGCCTTCTTTATTAGCTAAAACGGATTCTTCGGGCGAGTTTGTAGAATATCGATGTCCTTCTGTGGATGTCCTGTTATTGTGAATGTTATATGTCTTCATTTTCGCAGTTTTTATATTTGGCTTCAGACATCACCTTTCGTAGCCTCGTAAAGAAACACGAAACTTGCGTACCTAATCCACCAATATTGTTTCGAAGACTCAGCGGAGTCCTAAATGTGCTGTTTTTGTGAGACGAACGTAAGCAATTTACATAATGAACGTTCCCGAAATAATTTTTATTTGCTTTGGTAGAAATATCGGTGGGCACACTATCTGTAGTTGTACAAAGAACATCAAAGGTACCGGCTAATATCTTAAGCCTGTCACAAGCACCGCACAATCATGCACAAAATGGCTGTTCGGTCTCCTGCCCTCAGCCTGATACAAGCCCTCGAAAACTCTTAACTCACATCGTTCTTCTAAGTTGGTAAAGGAAGTGAAGTATCAGTGTTTTATATCGTCGTCTTTCTTTTGGCACAGAAGTTCTGTGGGTTCGATGACCTCCTGCTCACTATCTGAAAAGCATCGCACAAAATTGTCATTTCCAGTCGTTTATCTCATTCATCTTACAGCTTGGCATAGTGTGCCTGTCGCTAAAGGAGAAAACAGTGTACATCCACGTTGTTCGTTCTTGCCGACCCTTACTAAAAGGACGTTCTTTGGTTTTTTTTTTTTTCATATTGTGTACCTAAATAAGCGAACGCAAAAAAAAGACCTTAGTCCACGCCACACCTGTGCGTTCCTTAATAATATTACGGGCAAGACTCAGACTTCAAGGAAATATGTATAGATGTATTTACAACTGGTTAGGCGAGTCAGCGCTGCCGATATCAACAGCTCGAACCAGTTTCTGTTTTGTCGTCCTTGTCTTCGTCTTCTTGATCGCGATCCACTGGTACGTAGCAATATCTGTAACCTAGACATGCGCAGGGCATTCGTCGAGTCGTTCCTGCCTGTAAAAGACAGCATAGGGAAAACGCAAAAGTAGGCAACGTGTGTGCCTAATAGGTAGTAGTGCAAAGGCACACCTCATGTCATTGCCCCTGCAGACCATTCTGGGTTTCAGGTTGTCATCGATCTTGGCTCTAATATTACTGCTTTGAATAAGACACCTAAAGCTTCTGCTGACTCCGTGTATAAAGGGCGCTCGCCTTAGTTGGTGGGTTGCTTGATAGTGCAAGGCCATCGAGCTACAGCTGCCTTTCTTTTTCTTTTTAGCTGTCATAGAAGATAACTCCAGGTTGGCATTAAGCTGAAGTGGCTAACTACCGAATCTTTGATAATTAGTTGTTGCATTATTGACTTTAAGGCAGTTGTTTATACGGGAACGTTGTAGTCCGTGATAATTTGTCATAACCATCTCTTAGGAATCACGAAAGTTGCGCGCAATTCGCGGTAGTGTCACGGACAAAACCACTCAAGACTTTTGGCCGACACTACAGATCTTTTCAATGACGCTGTGCTAACACCCCGTCGTTGTTGCCGTCTGCGAGTAAACTAAACACCGGGCATGTAAATTTACTGAGCTGCTATCAGCTGTGTCAGGGTTGTGACGACATTCATATTCGAATTTTAATGCCCATATCAAAACTGACCACGCCCGGCTCACAGGAAAGACGGTTGTTGTGCTGTGCGCTGTTGCAGGTTCCTACGGACTCTTTACAAGCGCTACGATCCCTGCTGACCCTGAACTTGAGCCACAACAGGCTGCGCAGCGTGGGTGCCTGGGCGTTTCGCGGCCTGGTGTCTCTTCTGAGGCTGTCCTTGTTCGGCAACCGCATCGTCACCGTTGACGCCATGGCATTTCAGGGGGTCGACGAAAAGCTCGCAATAATCAACCTGGGCGGAAACCTTCTCTCACAGGTCATAAAATTGTGGATGTCTCACTCACGTAAAAAACAAAACCGTGTTACTGCGGGATGAAACTTAAGTGGTCTGCCGTTTTCCCTTCGAGATGCCCCGCATTACGCCCTGCCCAACAATATATAGTATTTAATGTAACATATCTGCATGTAAAATGTGTGGGAAGGCGAACGATATTTGCCGTGCACAGCAAGCGACGAACTTTGCTTACAATTCCTGAACTCATGCTTCCCTTCTCACTGCCTCTGTCGCTTGATTACTTTATTTTTTTTTATCTTTCTGTCTACCCCTGCACTTTCTCTTGTTCAATATAGCAAACTCCGGTTAACATTCCTTGCAATAACGCATAAATTTTGTCGTTCTCCTTCTTCATATTGGCCCCTCTGAAAGCGACGCAATGTTCAAAGAATCATTGCTTCGAGCACATCGCTAGAAATACTTGTAGACGTTGCTAGTGCATTCATCTTTTGTAATACCTGCCCTCATTGATTTGCGACAGAGAAGGTATAGATAGCTAGGTAAATTGGACCGTGCCTATAGTAATCCCATGTATACGCAGAAAGTGAACATGATTCAGTTTTCATTTTGTTTTGTAAAGTTGAACATTAGCACTGTTGAATGCAGAAATGATTAATGTCGCATTGATGTAGCTTATATTTATTCAAAATTGGCTCTTCCACCATTGTGATATTAGGGCCTGTTTGCCCAGCACTTTAGTGAATACATGTTTTTCTTTATCTATCAGGCCTAAAATATCTAGCTAAAAAAATAGGACCAGCATATTTTAACTCACCTAATCCGTACGTACAAACTAACGCGCTTTGATTATTTTTGTTTCTTAAGCTAAAACAACGTGGGCAAAGAGAAAGATGGCGTTGTTCTACCAATAGCAAAGATTAGCTAACATAAAGTCCATGATAGAAACTAGCGGGTAAACGTAGAAATATGTAATTGTGTTGCTGTTCGCTGTACATTTCTTAGGTTCCGTCGGAGTCCCTAGAGGGATTGACAGCGCTGAGGCAGCTCTTGCTGCAGGAAAACCGCATTGACGAGTTGCTGCCTGACCAATTGCGGCTAGGAACTAAAGGCGGTGGACATTCTTAACTTGGACGACAACCACATAGGGACGCTGCCGGAGGCCGTGTTCGCGCGGCTAGGCCCACTCGCCTCGCTAAAGTTGGAGAGAAATGGACTCGCAGACATCCATCCGGATGCATTCCTTGGAGTCCATGGTGAGCAGGTGCCGAGCATAGTGAACTTTTTCGGATGAAAAAAGTCGTGCGATTTGCATTCCATCCCTTCTACGACGGCCAATTCACTCTGGGGTTTGAATGTGTTCAAAGCTGTCGCTGGTGCACTAGGCTGGCGGTTCGGATGGTCAGTGTTAAGACTTCGCTCTATGGCAGGTATATAACATGAATGGTAGGTTTGTATAGCTGTCTCTATAGTTTTCCTATAGATTTCATGCTTCAGAGGTGCTGTAACGTTAATTCTCGTCGATGAGACCGTTCATTAGTAAAGTTGTTCTTTTTGTGCTACACGATGTGTACCAAAGGAAGGAAAATGCTGTCGAATAGTATCATATACGTCACGCAATTTGGATATTACCAGTCATAATATGGATTCAGCAGATAGACAATCGGGAGCAAGCGGAATTTGCAGACGAAGGCCTTCGTCGCGCAGTTCGCATGTACAGCCTGGTGATTAATATTATCATAAATGAACAAAAGTGTTCTGTGATTTTAGTAATTAAACTTAACGTAGTCAGATCATGGTACCGACCGGTTGAATGGTGCGGTTTTTTCTTTTCCAGGGATGAACGGGAGCGGTGATATAAATGAATGTATTCTGTTTAAATGGAATTCATTGACTAGTCTTGTAACAATAGGATTAAGTAAACAGGTCCCCCGAAAATCATGGTTCCACAGTAATTTAGATAAGTTTATTGTTTGTTTCTGCCACTAATCTATTACTCTTTGTTCCTCCGCAAGTCCTCATGCGTTTTTCTTTCGCTGCAGCGACTTTGAAATGGTTGAAACTAGGCTACAACAACCTGACGGAAATTCCCAGTAAAGCCCTGCAGAACATCACCGCTCTACAGGAGCTCGACCTTCGGGCAAACAACATTTCGGCCATAGCGAGTGACGCATTTGCAGGATTCGGAACCTCGCTCACGTTTCTGTTCCTTCAAAAGAACAGGTAAGCATGTAAGACACCGGTGACTTGGGTCCTTTGGTATACATCCGCTGCAAAGTGCTTTCTGTGATGCTAAAAAAAATTGGGTCATATCGCGTCGTTGAGACCTCTCAACCCCGGGAATTCAATGTTGTTTCATTTTGGCTTTTGCCGCCATTTGTAATGTTGACTTAGAAGGCGGTGGAAGGATGGAAGGGAATGAGGGGAAGTCTATCAGACGTGCGTCCGGTTTGATACCCAGACGTGCGTCCGGTTTGATACCCTGCACAGGGAGGAGTGTAAATGATGCACAAAGGAAAGCAAGAGAAGGAGAAAGGAAGGGACAGTGAGAGGGTATGCTAGTAAGGGCGAAACTCGTTCGGCCGTCCCCCCATTAGGCTTTCTACTGATCCCGGAGGCCAGTCAGCCTAATTTCAGCTTGTAAGCGTACTTTGACGCCTACAGAACCTCAGATGAACGGATTACAGCAGCGACGTCACGTAGTGCTTTTAGGATTCAGATACGAATCATGTTTTTCCTTCGAATTTCCTGTTCCCTGTTTCATTTACGCACAACTTCTCGGAGTTCTTATACGTGCATGAAGACCGTCGACAACGTGAGGGTCGACACAAAAAAAAAAAAAAAAAACAAGTCATATAAAATTCGTACGCGTTATTTAAACCTGCATGACAAATATGAATGCGGAGTCCCCTTATAGCGGGACCCACTTTCTCGAGCCCTCTTTTAAGCATTGACCCAACAGATGAATCACTTCGCAGACGGGAAGGAAAACAGGGCCGGGCTTGATAATAACCGGGATATTTCGGCCCAGATATATTTGCATGCTCCGGTCATCCATGAAGTACTGCTGTACTATCGCGCTCAGTATGAGCTACACCGCGGGAGCGCGTGGCCAAGCGCACTGTTACGTTGTACAGTGGCGCCGATCATGACATATTTTCGAGTTATCAGGGGAGTGTTTAGCTGTTCCTTTGAGTGCGCATCGCCTTCCCTTGCTTTCACGCTCGCCCTCGTTTTTGCCATGTCGTGATATCAGCTTCGAAAATGATAACTGCCCCGTGGCTTGATTCTCAAACTTCAAATTTTTCTTCACTAAAGCTAAATAAACGGCAAAACTTTCCTTCAAATAAAGGAAGTCGAGGATGAAAGCAAGCAATTGGGAGTGATGCGCGCTCACAGGAACAGCCAAATCTCTCCCAATAACTCGAATATATGCCACGATCGGCGACACTGTACCACCTTGCAGTGCACTGGGCCTCGCGCTCGCGTGGTGTAGCTCATACTGAGCGCAATAGTACAGCTCTGTGAAACGATACCACCGTGGTCATTTCAACGCGTACGGAAACGATTGGAGATAAAAATAAAGCAGCAAAATGCTTTTGAATGCGCACCATTTTTAGCGAACTTCTGCGACTTCGACAGTATCTATCTATCTATCTATCTATCTATCTATCTATCTATCTATCTATCTATCTATCTATCTATCTATCTATCTATCTATCTATCTATCTATCTATCTATCTATCTATCTATCTATCTATCTATCTGTCTGTCTCTCTGTCTGTCTGTCTGTCTGTCTGTCTGTCTGTCTGTCTGTCTGTATGTATGTATGTCTATCTATCTATCTATCTATCTATCTATCTATCTATCTATCTATCTATCTATCTATCTATCTATCTATCTATCTATCTAGCCGCCTACGTCTGGGTGCTCTCGTGATCGCCTCCTTAACTTGAGGTCGACCAAAGTACATATGTACTCCTATAACGAAGGAGCCATATCGGATTAACGTCAGTTGTAGTTAAGCGTCATCCACTGTAGTTGGTTTACGTAGCACTATCCAGGGCTACCATTCTCGTAAGCACAAGCGCTACATATCAGCTTACCCCTTCCGGTGTTGGTAATACCCATATGTCTGTTGGCATCGTTACGCAACTGTAAAAAACTCGTTATATGAAACATATGCCACTGTTCAATATATGTCTGCGGGTACAACATTTGTACATATCTTGAGCGTCATTTCATAACGTTTCGCTTAATAAAAAAAAACAGCATATCCACGGAGTGAATGATGATGAGTGGGCGAAGCTGAGGAGGTTCGTCGGTAAACCGTGAATCTTCCGTGAATTCTCCCCGGTACATCATCACCGACGTGAGATCGGACGCGTTTATACTAAAGGGTCGATGAGAGTTATGGTGACTGAAGCAATCATGGTTACACCGTGAAATCTTCAGTGGTTTCGCCCAGCAGTAATCAAAGCGATAGTGTGTGTGAAATTTTATTCAAACTTCAACGACCGGTCGTCGTCCATGGTCCGCCAAGCAGCACTATCCGGCAAGCGCACTCGTACGGCGGTCCGCACAATCGGAGAGCAGCTGCACCGCCAACGCCATCTAGCGTACCTTCACCCAACCGCCATATTGTACGCATGTCTATAGGACAGCGCCCTCTCGGAAACGAGACGAGAACTGGAGACGACGACACCATATCCACGGAGTGAATGATGATGAGCGGGCGAAGCTTCGGAGGTGCGTCGGTAAACCGGTAATCTTCCGCGAATTATGCGCAGTACATCATCAACGACGTGAGATCGGGCGCATTTATACTAAAGGGCCGATGAGAGTCATGGCGACTCGCAGCTCACTTTAATTTTACATGTACGTTGTGAATTTTTTTATTGTTTAATCACGCACAGGAGACATCTCACACCGGCACTACCTTGGAGGTCGAAATTCAGTGCCTACTGGCTACTCAGAATGCATGGACAACCGAGGACCGCCGAGGTGATGCCATAAGGAGCTTCGCCCCTAAATATATTCATCATATACAAGTACCGCCATCTAGCGCACATTCCAAGAACTAAACGAGAGGTGGCTACCTACTACATACATCGAGGACGCACGACCCACGGCTTAAGGAGCTTCGCCCCTAAAAATTACAACCCAGTCACCTGACCTCCGCATGCTTCGCATAACATCGATTCCCATGGTGCTTGGTATATGCCGATTTTTTCTTTTAAAATTCGTTTTTTTTTCCTTTACATCTGCGCTTGTTTCCCGACGTTTCCTTCCTCTGCCGCGTCCGCTTGATTTGAGAAAGTGAAAAAAACGCAAAGAAAACGTTTCAGACGAGGCCTCGCGAGCATTCGAATTTTGCCACGCAATTGTTTCTAGACTTGTTCTTGTCAAAGTCCGCCATTTCCCGGTGCTTCCATTTCCTTTAAAACCTGTACGCTTCTATCCTTAGTTTTTTTCTTCTTATGGATATTATGCTTCATTTTATGATTATTTTTTATTCCTTTTTCGGGAAGCTTCGATGCTGCTCTTCGGCGTCTTCTTAACCATCAAATTGCTCGAGGGTTCTTTCGTTGCGCTTGGCTCGCCAATGTGTCGTGCTTAATTTCGCTCTTTATTCTCCACATCGTGGAGAAACGGCATGCTGAAAACGTTGCGAAAGGTAAATACCGAGATTTTCCAGTAGTTTTCTAAAGCAAATGGGGGGAACCAATGTGCAATATGCGCGTGGTGAGAATAGTTAGCATAGTGTGTTTTTCGACAATTCTGACAAAGCCGTTGCTGAAATCAGTGTTTTTACAAAGGGTGAAAGAGAGATTACGACTTCCCAAATTGAACTTTCAAACCTTCGTTGTCCCAGCCGCCGCATCCTGAGACACGACTAAGCTTTAGGAAATCAAATGAGGCAGGACAACTGAAAACATTCATGACTTCGCAACAGCATAATGTAACTGTCATACTACGCCTGTATACTTTGTGTCTTAATACTGATGAATAAAACGGGTATAAAATATACTTCATATTGAGACGCTGCTGTTTTTGTGTGCTTCAGTGTCTTGGTTGTGAGCTTCAGTGGGCTTGCCTACATACATGATTACGTTGCCAGGAAAAATGGACCAAATTTAAAAAAAATATAGATAATTTGGCGGAATGTTGGCTCTACGACACCAATATAGAGGCAAGCCAAACTCTCTGCAGTGCGTTATGACCAGGTTGCGTCATCCTTGAGAAGCTGCTAAACATTTTGAAGATTGTTTTTGGTGGTAGGTATAGTTTCGAACAACTGCTATGATTGATGTAGTCGTTTTGTTACGTACTTGACGCTCCATCTGTCTCAGTGCTAGGCTGCCATTTGATACAGCCATAATCCTCTCAAGCCCTCCTACACTCTTACGTTATCACACTATGCGGCAGAATGCTCACATATATGCACGAAAAGGACTTAAGTTTGCTGAACACTGCAGTGTTCACTGTATGTGTTGTGTCTGTGTTGCTTTAACGCTTTCCTCCAGTGAATAAGTAACGGAGAAGCAAGGAAATTAAGGCAGGTAGTTTAACTGGATGTACTTCGATATAGATGTGTGGCTGACACGCGCAAGGTATTTCCAGCACAGCTCTTCTCTCGCATTCTCCTTAAAATAGAATCGAACACTGCGCTCACTTATCGCCTCATCAATATATTCTCGGTTGTTATACCTCTGTACCACACGCAGCCACGAAACATTAGAAATCAAAGTAATCTGTCAATGCTTCAAGAAGTATTACAGTACAATGCACGACTGTTATGAGAATGACAGGATTATTTAGGTGCAGGAAACATGGCAAAGAAGCCAATCTAACGCGCAATCTCTAGCTGTGCGTGCTAAAGATACAAATACTCAGAAAATGAGGACTAAGCTTTTCTGAGGCCTTGTATTGTTAACAGTTTCTAAAAAGGTGCATTGAAAATCCCTGGTTCGCATGCCCTGGTTCCATTGCATGGTCGTTTTATGGGGTTGTCCCCAAATATCAAGGCCCCCTTTTCCTTGATTCTCCTCGCTCAGGAACGTACGCAATATTCACTCAGGAGCAAGATTTCCTAGTGGTAACTGCATGAGATTGACTTGTGACGCAGGAAAGCAGCGGCGCTTCTCTTACTCATTCGCATTAGTAGCAATCAGATTATTGGCAGTGTTGCGCGCAGAATTAAATTCACCACTACCCCCTTCTTACTCCTCAGTTTTAGGGGCGAAGCTCCTTAAGCCGTGGGTCGTGCGTCCTCGATGTATGTAGTAGGTAGCCACCTCTCGTTTTAGTTCTTGGAATGTCCGCTAGATGGCGGTACTTGTATATGATGAATATATATATAGGGGCGAAGCTCCTTATGGCATCACCTCGGCGGTCCTCGGTGATCCATGCATCCTGAGTAGCCAGTAGGCACTGGATTTCGACCTCCAAGGTAGTGCCTGTGTGAGATATGTCTCCTGTGCGCGATTAAACAATAAAAAAATTCACAACGTACATGTGAAATTAAAGTGAGCTGCGAGTCGCCATGACTCTCATCGACCCTTTATTATAAATGCGCCCGATCTTACGTCGTTGATGATGTACTGCGCAGAATTTGCGGAAGATTACCGGTTTACCGACGCACCTCCGAAGCTTCGCCCACTCATCATCATTCACTCCGTGGATATGGTGCCGTCATCTCCAGTTCTCGTCTCGTTTCCGAGAGGGCGCTGTGCTATAGACATGCGTATAATATGGCGGTTGGGTGAAGGTACGCTAGATGGCGTTGGCGGTGCAGCTGCTTTTCGATTGCGCGGACCGCCGTACGAGTGCGCTTGCCGGATCGTGCTGCTTGGCGGACTACGGACGACGACCGGTCGTTGAAGTTTGAATAAAATTTCACACACACTATCGCTTTGATTACTTCTGGGCGAAACCACTGAAGATTTCACGGTGTAACCATGATTGCTTCAGTCACCATAACTTTCATCGACCCTTTAGTATAAACGCGCCCGATCTCACGTCGGTGATGATGTACCGGGCAGAATTCACGGAAGATTCACGGTTTACCGATGAACCTCCGCAGCTTCGCCCACTCATCATCATTCACCCCGTGGATATGCTGTGATTTTTTTTATTTGTGCTTGGTCGTGTTACGAACGCAAGCCTTTATAGAATAGCGATAGTCAGGACATCAATAGAGTTTCCACTTGGTCTTGTTGGTTTTCCCTTTCGTATATGTGTTGTTGCGCGTAAAACGCAGGCAAGGGAGGAATGCAGCGGCACAAACGTGTTGCACGATACGTAGAACATATGTTGTATGGCAGTACGCTTAAAGATTCTCTCTTTCTTTCTTTTACTTTTCACTTACAGAGTGAAGTACATAGAGGCCGACGCTTTTGACAAAATGAACTCGTTGAAGTGGCTGTATCTGGACTCGAACGAGATCGTCACTCTCTCGCAGGACACCTTCAAGCCTTTGCTGGGCACACTGTCCATACTCCACGGTTCATGGTATGACACGATGCTTACTCTTTTTCTTGCAAATTCAGCACGAATCATTGTGTAATTTTAGGCAATCCGAAAAGCCACCTCCTGTGGACTTAGCGGCACCACATCGTGTTAATCAAATTCAGGTTTACATTCTGAACTGCTCGTAATTGGTCGCCAGGTCCATGCGTTTCGTATGGAGATTACCAAAAGATGATGTTGCGGTCGCAGTAGTTGACACATCATAATGTGGATAGATGAAATTCTTGTTCCTGTTAAGAAAAGCAGATAAATGTTCACAGATGTGGCCTGCCTAGATGGAATGATCAGATCTACGGTTCATAGTTTACTCCTTGCTCCTTCATCCTTAACATGGAATGTTAACTTTGGTAATCTTAGAAATTCAGTCAAAACAGTTTGGATTACACTGCGGAAACCATTATCGAGGACACCATTTCACCCTTCGAAAGTCTGTGCATGCTTACTTTGAATACTGACATAGATGTTCAGGCAAACATACTGCAAAAACATGTCCATCCAATTTATAGCGGTGGACTCGCATACATTGTGCCATAAACTGGAAGGCACACGATGTCTACGTGTGCATATAATAGCCACATGGGGACTCGAAAGAAACGCAATATCATTGGTAGAAACAGTCAGGCATATAAGTCCGTTATGTCAAGCTTCGAGACGAGCTTGATGACTCGGTGCTTGCAAAACTCTTTTAGAAAATTCTTTTTCTAAAATACTTTTAGAAAGTTCAACGGACGTTGATACATGATAAAACATCCACTGCCACCTTCTCTGTCCAACAACCCTGTTGTCCGTGCAGACAACCCGTTCCACTGCGACTGCCAGCTGAATTGGCTACGGCTACTGCTCAAGGATCAAAGCAATGTCTTGGCGAACAAGGCCCGAGAGGTGCGCTGCGTCTCGCCCGAGGAACACGCGGGCACGGCGCTCGTGGATGTGCCCAGCATGCAGTGTGCTGCACCGGCGTCGCTGCTTCTGAAGACTGCTCTGGTCGCATTGGCCCTTATAGACGCTGCCTTTGCCTCCTGAGCTAGGCGCACCTCACCGCGCAAGTCCTTCATCCATCTCGCCAGCTGCGAAGTTCATACCGCTGCTCTTACCACAGAAAAGAATAAAGAAGAACTGAAATCGTAGATCGGGCTACAGATTCGCGGGAACTTGACTCCTGCAAAATACATTCCTACAACGTAGCTCACGTGATACTTAGAAAACATTGGTCTCAGCAAGTGCCACATTAGCGAACTCTAACTCCCTCGTTGGCTTCAAGCCTCACAAACGGCTTGAGATTGATTGACAGAATGTCGTGGCTATGAAAATGGGGTGTAGACATTTCTGCCAAACTACAGTAGGGTGTTGTACAGTGTGAGGCTACGTTATCGATGTCAGCTAGGAAAAACGGGCTACCGTACTTCCAGTTATCTTAATCATTAGACATGAGCTGGGTAACCAGTAAGAGTTTAGGATCTGATAAACTGGTGTCGTCTTAACTTCCGATGGGCTATAATACAATACGTGCTTCACGGTGGCGACTACTACAGTACTCCTGGATAAACTCTGCTGGAACAGAGCTGATTGATGGTTCACTATCAGGTATGGTGTCGCGCTGCTAAACCAGAGGGCGCAGGTTCGATTGCCGGCCACGGCAGCCCATTTCGATGGGGGGCGAAATGAAAAAAAAAAAGAAGCTGTGTATTTTGGTTCAAGGGGCACGTTAGAGAACCTCAGGTGGACAAAATTAATACCGAGTCCCCCCACCATTGCGTGCCTCATAATTATATAGTTGTCTGGGCAGATTAAACCTCGATAATTATTGTTAGAGACGAGCGTGTCTACCTCTCCCACGTAGAAAGTGCAATGGGCATATTAACGTTCATGGATACCATCGTCGCAGCTCCCGTAAGGGAAGCCTTCGTTCACGCCTTGCAATACCTTCTTGACTGGCACCACTTTGATAGACACACAGGTCGCAAATAATGTAACGATCTTCTCCCAATGCAATTCCTTTTCGCGTTTAATTGATGATCTAAATAGCACTCGGGCTGCGTTATTCTGGGGATAGGCCGACCGGAAAATCACGCAGAATAAGAAATATATATATATATATTTTTCATTTCAAAGCAAACACAATGATGTTATGCTGAAACAACCACACGTCGATCCAGATCGACGTGTGGTTGTTTCATAAAGAGAGTTCGCTCATTGTAAAATGGCATGTAGCTATCACGCAAGTAATCAATACGTCGTGATTTGTTGGTTTCGGTATCTGAGCTAAATCAGATGTCTTCGTCGGCACTCCAGTGTAAACACTTACCCCTTCAAAAATAGCAACTTAAGATACATAGAACGTCATAATTAATCGATAAAGACTGTTTTGTACAATAACTTCAGGACTTACTGCTCCTCTATTTTGCTTCATGTTCAGATACAGCGAGTTGCAGAAGTTCTCGATCGAAATAATTTGCACGAGAATTACAGAGCAAGACAAGTGTGTTACCGCTCACTGCAAAAACGAATAAAGGCAATATTCATACGTCGCGTTAAAAAATAACCTGTAAACCCAACATCTACATTAATCTGTTAGAAGCGCGCGATACCATACAAAGAAAAAATTGCCCAAATACGCGTGACAAATGCATAAAGATACATGACAGATGTGCGTATAGTAATAGAGAGTATGCTGAAAATGCTCATCTTATCGCTTCCCCCGTTCCTTCTACCTATAGAGACAGAGGTTGAGTGGAGTGGATGTTGAGAAATAAATACTTCCAATACGATACGCCATCGTGAAGAAGAAAGAATCCCTCTTCGTCCGTCAAGCCGTCAACCAATTTATGCCGTCAACCTCTCCCTTTTTATATTTTTTTCTGGAATTTACTTTTCCTAATTCTCCTTCCCCTGACCATAGTGCCGACGCCATTATAGCCAAGCATGCCCCAACCGCACACTCGCTCACACGCCATACGAAAGGCTGCTCGGCCTCAAGAATGTTCTCGATGCCAACGGACCATCTCGAGCCATCTTTCAGTAGAAGCATCTCAGTGTTTGGCGAGTCTCGGATACACACAACGGCGGTGGCGGCTTGCGCAGCAGCTGTAGTCAAACACGCTAGCCTATAGCAGGCTTTTCAAACCCGCTGCCGCTCACACACAAAAGCCATGAACGCTCACAAGCACTCACAAGCGCTCACACAAGTCATATCGACGCCCGGACGGGTGCAGTGTAAACACGGCGCCAGGCCGCCGTTTGAAGCCAGACGATGGAGCTTCTCTTGTGGCGTGACGATGGGAATAGAAGAAGAGAAACCTGAAGGGCTTCCGCGTTTTCGCAAGAAAGCTGAGAGTTCTTGATGATGCGGAGAATCGGGTGAAAGAGGCTGCTTGTTTGCTCTCAGCTTCGTTGCGGCTATTAACTGGTTGCTCAAACATTGCCTCTTGAGATGCAGCAAGACAGTGAGGGATCAAATTACTTTTTTTTATATATATTGCTTAATGCTTCTAGGATGACAAGGCAGCCGTCTTTTTTACGGAACGTTCTTTACAAGTGCGCACGTTCACTACGACATCCTTGTTTACGAGCATTTTAACGAAAGTTGAAGAGCGAACAAGCCTCCACCGCGTGATGTGCATGCCATGATGGAAGAACGAGGCTTTATTTAAGGCGTACATTAAAATTTCGTAATCAAATTTCGGGCACCCTTGGCTCTGCAATAGCTAGCCCACGTTCGTTCCTGCGAGGAATGTCATGCACGGTGAACGATGTGCAAGGGCATCAACCATGCTGTTGCCCGGTTTCATATCAGAGCCCTTGGTATGTATCTCTCTCTTCGGTCTCCCCATCCTGTTCCCATGTGTAGGGTAGCAAACCGGTTGTCTTAAACTGGTGAACCACTGCCTTTCCTTTTCTACTATTTCTTCTCTTCGCTATTTCTTTTCCCGGTTGCGTGTCGCAATAAACACGGTGTCGGCGTCCGCGCCCTTGTCCGTCAGCGTAAAGTGCTGATGCATACAAAGAATAAAGACCAGGATAAGTAAAGATACTTCGTTGCGTAAGCAGAGGATACGGCTATAGCGTACCTCTACCAAAAGCGAAGCTGAAGTGTCTGCCACTTCTTTTTTGCTTCGCAGCTGAAACGTAGACATTCAAGCTAACAAGAAGAGACAATCACCGCCAAGGTTTCACTGCTTTGTTATAGAGCTGCACTGTAGGGAATAAAGCGAAACCTCGAAGTTTTTCCATTGTCCTCTTGAGCAATTCCATCTCGGCATCATTTTACATTTCCCCCTTTACTGGGCCCAAAACAAAAACTCCTATTCGCCTCGTGCGCCCCCGATGGTGGTGCTGCGAACGGCGCTCCGGTGACGCAGTAAGGGGATTCGGCTTTTGTCGTATGTTAGGCTCTGACTAGAACAGCACCATTTTCGTTATAGTTTGCTCGCGTCGCACGGCCCTCCTCGACTACTAGCTGTATTTCCTTGTACTGATAGTCCTATAGATTGCTGCCAGCATATGAGGAGGTTAAAGAACGTTTACATTTAACGTATCTTCTATATACCCACAGCGGTCGCGATCAGGATCCCGTTTCCCAGTTTGTAGCGTAACTCATTGGGCTGGGTGGTGTTTAAATATATTACGTGAAACCACCAGCGGTGGTGTACGTGACATATTTTACGAATACTTCTTACACGTACTACCGGTGCCGAAAATAGCGCCAGCAATTAGAGATAAATTCGCTCATGCGGTTTGCCGCTCGTGAGCCACCGTCATTCTTTCGGTCGCGTAGTGCGGCTTAATCGTGTGTGCGCGCCTGTCAACGGTGGTGACAGCACAGTGCGCACAATACAGTTCTTAATGCTTGGGCAACGCGCTCCGCTGTTCGCTTTTAGATGTGAAGCATCTTATGGCGAAGCTTAATCCGGTGGTGGTGGTGGTGGTGGTGGTGGTGTGCCGGCGTGACCACCCTTACTGCGCATGCGCAAACCTTTCAAAAAATAAAAATAAAAAAACCTCCTCTCCCCCCTCTCTCTCCTCTAGGCATCCCTCCCCCGCGGCAACCACACCCTCACTGCGCATGCGCCTCCCCTCCTCTCTCCCCTCCTACGTTCCCCCCCCTCTCTCCTCTAGGCATCCCTGCCCACGGCGTCCATACTCCCACTGCGCATGCGCGTCCCCCCCCTCTCTCTCCTCTCCTACGCTCCCCCCTCTCTCCTCTAGGCATCCCTGCCCGCGGCGTCCACACTCCCACTGCGCATGCGCGTCCCCCCCCCCCTCTCTCTCCTCTCCTACGCTCCCCCCTCTCTCGCCTCGCGACGCCGACACAGGCAGCGTCTGCTAGCGAGTTTCTTGGTTGAAAAAACCGACTGCTCGCGCTGCACAACCGTTCACTGGCCACCCCGTATATATGGCAATGGATCTTGACCTCCAAGGTGGTGCCGGTGGGAGATTTCTCCTGTGCGTTGTTGAACAATAAAAATTCGCAGCGTGCGCGTTCACTAAAAGCGGACTGCGGGTCTCTGTGTCCAGTCGGAGTCTTCTGTCTCTCATTTCCCATTAGCAGCGATTGGTATGTTCCAGTAGGAAACACCGCTCCATCACTGCGTGCTTTGCGCCTCCCCAGTTTTCTGTCCTGCGCAACGCTGCGATGAGCACCAGCGTCAACGCCACCGCCAATGTAAGCGTTAGCGCCCGCTGCTTCACATCTACACATGGTTCCCTTTAGCGGGAGATGGTGTAATTTTTTTTCATTTGACAGCGATAGTACAGCTTGGTAAACAGTGGGAAAAAATCGGTGAAAGGGGCCAGGAATAGGAGAAAGAACGCTCTTTTTCGTGATTCTTTCGGCCCCTTCGACTGATTATGGCTAATCCTTACTACGCTGTAACAGTATTGAATTTTTTCAGACTAAATCCTTGGCTGGTCAAACGTGAACATTAATCGTCAGCATCCCGCGTCGGCGGCGTCAGCGCGAGTGATACACAAATCATGACTTGATGACAACACCATATGACGCCGTAATAATGTAAGATATCGCCAAAATTTGTGACGTCATAATGATGTCCCATAACTTGATGCCACGTGCAATTTTTGAGGCGCTGAAAATAAAATTGGCACGTCGTGGTTGTTGGCGATATTCTTTAAATCTATATGCGACATTTTGTGGATGTAGGGGATAACCAAGCGTCGTTGCCATTGATATATATATATGTGTGTGTGTGTGTGTGTGTGTGTGTGTGTGTGTGTGTGTGTGTGTGTGTGTGTGTGTGTGTGTGTGTGTGTGTGTGTGTGTGTGTGTGTGTGTGTGTGTGTGTGTGTGTGTGTGTGTGTGTGTGTGTGTGTGTGTGTGTGTGTGTGTGTGTGTGTGTGTGTGAGTATATATATGGCTTTCTTTTGCCACTCATGTTATGAGAAGGCGAGCAGCTAGACGTAGCAGCTTTAACATTAGCCAGACGAAGCATCGGCAATCACTCTGTTTGTTTGCTTGTTTGTTTGTTTGTTTGTTTGTTTGTTTGTTTGTTTTTTGGCCGTGGTGGCCACCTATCGCTGGCGGCGCAATGCTAGAGGCCGGTCTGCTGTGCGATGTGAGTGTACCTTAAGGAACACCGGGTGGTACAAATTTCCGGACCCCTCCACTACAGCGTTCCTCAGAATCATATCATGGTTTTCGCCTGCATCACCCCAGATATTATTATCAATAGTTGATTTCGTTCATCACGCCAGAGTGATGGATTGTGACCGACTGCGTGTTTGTGTGTGTGTGTTGTGTTATGTGCCATCTTTCTGTCTCCTTCCAGTCTTTCCTCTCCCGTCTTTCAATTTCCCCCCATCCCGTTCCCACGTGTAGGGTAGCAAACCGGTCATCCTGGACTGGTTAACCTCCCTGCCTTTCATCTCTACCATTTCTTCTTCTTCTTCATTTCGTTTATACAAAACGCATCAATTTGCCTATGTGCCGTTAATGACGAAAATGTCAACCTGTATACGCGTACAGCTATACGCTTTCATATATTTTAAGGCGTTACGCGTTTCAATGCAATATTTCGCGCTCCCCTCTAATCTAGATATCTCATTAACTTTTGATCCCAACAACGCGTTTCACCCAGCCACCAGCATTTAGCGCCTACATATTCTTCTGTTTGCTAGCCTACTCGCTTCGCAATCGAGGGTCAATAAAACGGAGCCTTTTCATTGGCGGCAGTATACATTCTCTCCCTACGAGGACCATCTGGAGGGCTTTTGCACAGTTGAAATAGATATACATAGAATATACAGAAAGCGAAGAACGGAATTTCAAACTAGCGAAGAGCGCTGGGTGGGGGGAACTGGAATTCAAAGGCAAATATCCATTGACAAAAATGCAGTCTGGTGTTATCTAGTTGCCCACGAGAGAGGCGAGCTTTCTTCTAATCGGGAGCGTGATTAAATGAAGCGCTTTCGCCTCTGTTCATCGTTCTTTACTTGCTCCAGTCTTTTCCGCATTCCAGCCAATATAGCGCCCTTTCTACTTCTCCGATTGAAGTCTCCCTCTCTTTCCATCTTAAAATTGCCTCTTTCACACACATACTATTACTCTCTCTCGCGACTTAGGGCACTTTATACTATACGATACGTGTGTGCTGTGGTTTCGCTTCTTTTTCGCCGAACCAGCCGCGTTGTATTATGGCTGCGTCGTTTGTAAATTGGACTCACAGAGCTTTTGGGGGGGGTGAAGCGCGACAGCTGTATGATGTGATGGCAAATAGTAGAGTAGTGTAAGAGAGCGCAGTCATGACCTTGCACTCTCGGTTTTAATTAACGCCGGATCGCCGCTTCAGCCATGTGCCACGGAAGACCGTAGTGTAATAAAAGAGGGTCGTTTCTTAGATAGACGATGAAACGATTTGGCGAGGGTATCAAAGAGAGCTTTTATTGGCAAGAATTTCGGTGGCGAGCAGTCGAAAGTAAAAACAAGGGCGGGTTGGGGGGGGGGGGGGGTTGAGTGTCATAGTAATAATACAAACGAAACGCAGCACTGCCACTTCATGTTGGGGTGGGTTTAATGCTGCTGTAGTTTCTAATGTAAATGACCGCGTATTTCATGAAATGTCTAATTCATTTCTTAATTTCTTTGTCGGTGTCTAAGTACCCTCGGCTAAGACTAAGTTAATTAGACTAACCTAGATAATCATATCACGTTTTCAATGGAACGGCACTCTTTTCGTTAGTTGTCTTGGTCTTCGAGAGTATTTCGTGTACTAGTAGAGCTTTGTTCTAATCGAAGCAGCCATAATATTTTGTACGAGCCTTTAACAAGTAAAGAAGCTAAGCCAACAGAAGAAGTAGCAGTTTTATGAGGCAAATCATCAAGAGCAAAGGGGGGTAAATTGACATACACTTAATAATATGTTCGCTACGTACATTCTTGCGCCTTCCGCAACAATGCAAGTGGTCAGGCAGATAGGGTTGATTGCAGGGTGGCTGATTATTTCAAATTGGCTGTAACTGAGTATAGCAGAGTAGCAGACAGACAGACAGACAGACAGACAAGGAACTTTATTAAGGTCCTGAGGAGCCAGCCAGTGCAGTCCTACAGAGGACCCCTGGCTTGCTGTCGGCTAATCCCATGTTGGAGCCGGGAGGCCATGCCTCTCCGCTCTCTCACGGGCCCTCTGGACAGCCTTAGACTGGTCTTCCAATTTTGAGCTCGTGATGGCTTTCTCCCAGTCCTCGCTGTTGTTGAAGTCCGTACAATTTTTTTTAAGGAGCGGCGCACGCAATTTAGGGTGAATAGAAACAGGTCAAGGAGCTGACTTCGAGGCGGTGGCACATTGTAGCTTCGGAGATATTTTACGCCACCGAAGGGAAATAAAGAAGCGGGTATCGCAGGTTGAAATAAGTGAGAATCCCGCTCAGCCGACTGCGCAGCTCTAAAACTAATTTCAGAGTTTGACCCCACCCACTCTAGCTCAGCAATCACACACGAGAAGAGGATATTCGTCGAAGATTCGGAGGTCGGAAGGCATTTAAATGGGCCAATTGCTCATTCTGTCATTCTCTCTTGCCACTTGCCAACCCTTTATTATTACTTTTCAAACAACAATCTTTTCTTCATTCTGGCTCGCCGCCAGGCTATCGCTTTCGTTGAAGATGCTCTTCTCGACTGTAAAATCTATTCGACTGCGCCTAATTTATTGCACGGGGGCATTCGATACACATGGTCCGTGATCTGTGCCGACGCATTCCGTCAATTCGGATGATCGAAATTGGGTCGAGAGAATAGGAGAAGGAGCTGGGAGTAATTTAGGTGCAACACTGAACTATATACTGCAAGCAAGTAGCTGTAGTATGTAAACGCATGGGTATTCTACGCTACCCATGCGTATACACACTCTGAGCACTCTAGGATTCAACACTGTGTGACTCCCGCAATGGTCAAGCCTATAGCTCGTTTGGCTCAGTGAAAGCGGCGTTGTATTGCTGAGGTTATAATGCGAAGTCGAAAGGTTCGATTTCAATTAATGGCGGCCACATACCGTTTTAGCCAACCGTAAAAACTTTCGAGGCGCGCATTGGTAATCCATTATAGAGTCCGAGTACGACGTATCTGATTACGCAGTGCACCGTTTCAGGATTCTTGACACCGCCATTTATTTTTCGCAATGTAGACATATAATGTCCACTGAACATGGCTTCTGCGTCTCGTAAAAATCATGAAAACTATATTTGTGCAGGACTGCAATGATATTTTTCCGGAAAGAAAGAAACGTAGCCAAATCGCATTACGATGGAGTCAAGAGACGAGCTCAGCCGCCTTGGCACAGATCGCATGGGAGTATACGCGTAAACCCCATGACATGTCCCGTCCGTTCCGAGACCTGACTTTATCATTACGGGCTGTCGTTAAAAGTTGGTGAATTTAAGGGGGGAAAATATTCGCTTCACCCATATGACATGTTTCTGATGCTATTGTTTCATTTCTTGTTTGTTTGGTTTCACCTCCGATAAGGCCTTAAAACGAAGCATTTCTTAGTGAAGCAAGGCCACTTTGAGAGTGTCTATCTATCTATCTATCTATCTATCTATCTATCTATCTATCTATCTATCTATCTATCTATCTATCTATCTATCTATCTATCTATCTATCTATCTATCTATCTATCTATCTATCTATCTATCTATCTATCTATCTATCTATCTATCTATCTATCTATCTATCTATCTGTCTGTCTGTCTGTCTGTCTGTCTGTCTGTCTGTCTGTCTGTCTGTCTGTCTGTCTATCTATCTATCTATCTATCTATCTATCTATCTATCTATCTATCTATCTATCTATCTATCTATCTATCTATCTATCTATCATTAAGTCTGGGTGATTTCGTGGTCGCCTCCTTAGATTGGTATATACTAAAATTGGCAGAGGGGCACAGGAAAATCTGTCATGTACGTCATGAACCTATTTCACCAGTCACCTGTGACTTATAGCAGTATACCACGGGTTGAGGAATGCTGGTATGTGCCACCGGTTATTTACAGTTGATATCGTCCAGGAACGGCGAGAAGAGATATTGGACCCGACGAATGCAAAGAATCATTGTCAGGATGCAAGCAGGAGTCAAACTCAGGCGAAACCGTCCTTTTGCTGCTGCGACTAAAGCATCGACTGCATCTTTATCCATCGAGTCCCTTGCGGCGAAGACCGTGGAGGAAAGAAAGGTGTTCAACGTTCCTTATTCTAAGTTTTATTCGTTTTTTACTCTTTCTTTTTTTGTTTTGTTGCCTCGCTTCCTTCCGAAAATTTTTCTTCCACTACCGCGTCCGCTTGGTTCGAGAAAGTGACAAACACAGCGAAAACGTTTCAGAAAAGGACGAAGCAGCATTTGTATTTTGGCCCGCAATTGTTTCTAGATGATTTGTCGTCGGGGCTCCGCTATTTCCAGACAGTTTTATGGATTCTCAAACCTATTTGTTTCTTCCTTTTGTGCGCATTTTTTTCTGTGCCTACCAGACACAATACAAATCCTCTTTTGTATTCATCTTTCCTCGGCGCTTTGATGCAGCTCGGCATTGGCGCCTTCTTAACCACAGCAGTTACCGAGGGAATTTTCATTCTGTGTGACTCGCCAAGATTTGATGTCTTATTTCGCTTTTTATTCACTGTATTATCTAGCAACGACATATTATAACGAGGTGAAAGGCAAATTCCAAGACTTTCGTTTACTAGTGAAAAAAAAGTGGTGGCAGGAATGTAGAATATTCGACGCTGCGTGAATGGTTAGGGTAGTGCCTTTGCGAACATGCTTGCGAATCCACTATTGAAGAGAGTGTCTGAGCAAGTGATCAAGAAGAGTTTACGACTTTCCAAGTTTAATGTTCAAACCACTGTCGTACCGACCACCGCAACTTCAGACACGACTAATACATCCTAAAGCGCAAGAAGGCAGGACGATTGAAAACGTATATGGCTTTTCGACAGCATATAATATAACTGTCATAGTGCGCCTGTATACTTTGACGCTTGACACTGATGGCGAAAAAGGGTATAGAAGCGCTTGAAAGTATTACGCTGCTGTTTTTGTGTCCTTCAATGTCTTGGTTGTCAACTTCAGTGTCTTTGTTTAAATTTCCGTTAAGATTGCCAACGGAAAAGTAAATTGGCGAAGCTTGGTATACGAATGTCGTGTAGTGGGAGTAGCCTCCAGATGGTATGTTCTAGAGATGGCATGGCAGAAACGTAGAATCACGCCAGGCGTCAGAACATGTAAATTGCACAACGAGCAGGTGTTTTAAAGGCCCACTCATTACTAAGCGCTCCGAAATAGTTAATCATCAGTAGCAGCAAATGCATTAAGAAAGTGGGCAGTTGCGTAGGTTTGCGTGTTGCCTTATGGACACGTAGTAGGACCTTCGTTGATTCACAAAAGAAAAAAAGTATGGCTCAGTTGGCACTTCACAGCTGTACTTAAACTTCTAAATGCGAAGAAAAAAGCTTACATCGGCAGCGTTGACCCGACGAATGCAAAGAATAAATGTCAGGATCCTAGCACGAATTGAACCCGAGCATTCTGCGTGGAAATCAAGTATTCTAGCACAGAGCCACGCCAGGTCTCGGAACTGTTTTTCAAATAGACCCTAATGTTCGTGAAACGTCAATTGTGGTTGCAGTGCTGGCTATCCAATTTTAAAAGCATTAGATATGTACTCCTATGATACAGCCGTCACGTCGGGTTAACGTCAATTGTAGTTGAGCACCATCCACTGAAGTTGATTTATGAGCACTGTCCAGAGCTACCAACCTCGCGAGCACAAGCGCTACGTATCAGCCTTCGGCTTCTGGGGTTGCTAATACCTCTGTTGCTCTTGGCATCGCTACGCAACTGTAAACAACTGGTTATATAAAACATATTCGACTGTTCCACATATATCTGTGCGTACAACATTTGTATATTTAGCGTCATTTCATAACGTTTCACTAAATAAAAAAATTACAACACATCCACTTTCCCTCCGCATGCTTCGCATAACATCGATTCCCAAGGTACGTGGGATCTGCCGAATTTTTTTAATTTTCAACCTGCTGCGTCAAAATCTGATGTGGTCGATGCTAATGCTTTTTCGCCTGCAAGCTGTAACGGACGCAGCACGTGATTACAGCTTTGTTCCTTATTGTTTTCCATACTCGATCGCTGCATTTCGATCAGATAGGCACCGTTTGCATCGCCCTAAAGCTTCTGCCACCTCGTTAAGCTGTTTTATCTTGTTTATTTTATCGGTCGAGAACGCAATGGCTCATGCCTGGTTTTCTCTCCCCCTATGTTTCTAACCCAGCTCTGTCTCTACTTTTCTCTCTCTTTCTGCGTGTTTCTTCATCCCACATCTTCGGTGGCGTGCGTCTTATTGTGCACAAATAAGACGCACGCCGCCGATACCAATAAGCGTCTTATTGTGTACAAATAAGACGCCAGCGGCTCCATTTCTCTTAGAATTGTCGAACATAGAACATACAGGGTCCAAAAATTACAGATAAAGTAGCGCTGTCCCAGTAACTCCAGACAATAACAGATACGCAGCACATAAAATATGCAGTTTGGATAACATAAAAAAGACTCCAATATTAAATCTCAAAAATACGAATAAGGTCCCCTTATATGATTCCCCGAAGTCAGGTTAGGCGTATTGGCTGCTGAATGCATCTTATTGAACTTTCACTTCGTAATTTTTGTTGTTTTTTTGCACTTCAAGGCTGCCATGAGTGTATTTGTCTACTTCCTTCACTCCTTACGCCGAACAAGCTCCCGGTGTATTCTATGCCCGTGCCATTGAAACATTCCTTTGTCTCAGCCTGCGTTTGTGACACTTCTTGCTGTTGCCCCTTTCAATTATTTATTATTTTTTGTGCAATACAATGTAGTGTACATTGCTGTTCCTCACACATTTCCGCTCGAGTTCCCCATCTGACAGGCTCAGGGCCTGTTTCTCCGCCTCTTTGTGATTCCTCCTATTCACATTGTTTGATTTTTTTTTTTCAATATCGATGCCTGCATTTCTCGCTGTTGGTTCTTTTTTTCGCACACAGTGCTGTCGTGCACCCTCCGCATCCCATTTCTTCCGACTCGGTGATCTGGGCTGCTTCTCAGCTTTTGTGGCGATGATCGCCAAGGCCACCTTTCGGGATGGGAGTTTCGTGCAGAACTTTCATTACTGTTTTGTTTAATAATTTATTTCTCCTTTCGCATATACCCCGACAGCTCTTGCGTTCTTTTGGGCCTGGTCATGTATAGCTGTGTTCGCCCTCCCTCCGTTCTTCGATGGGAATAAGTGAAGGCGCCGTGGTCTCTCATCTAGAAAATATCAGAACTCCAGTTCGCTGCCTTTGTTTCTCCGCCTCCTTGGTCGGCCCTTTGTTCTACAACGATCTTTGAGACAGAACAGACTGAAGTAGAACTTGATTCCGAGCGGTCCTTTCGCTGAAGCATGTACTACACTCTATAAACGCTACAGTGGGGTAAAATGAAATACAGTGAGCGAAAATGAGAGGAAGAAAGCGAGCAGGGTTCTTTTTTAAACGGCTGCAGGAGACTGTTCGCGTCGTCCTGAGATTCGGTAGGGGGGCTCAGAGGGAAATACGTAGTGGCGAGCGTGCGCTCATAAGGTGTGCGCAGAGTTGTATTGAGTATTGAATTGAATTTTATTTGCCAACCGATAGACGATTCGATAAATACACGAAAAAAACACCTGGATCCTTAGCATCAAGCCAGTTTGAATCCACACAAAGAAAGCTTATAGATATGGCATATACAAAATTGCAAATTTAACGATTTACTTTTTAATTTTTTTTAAGCAATTGGTAACATAAAACGTATCTGAATTGGATTTAAAACATTAATCCAGGTCATTCGAATAGCGTTTCAGGTTAACAGGAAGGCTGTTGACTGTGCTTTCCTTCGATGGATATATTGTTACACAAAGTGCAACCGACGCTAGACAGCCGTCTTTTGTCATATAAATTATTGCGAGTGGCTGTAAGAAGCTGCCGCCTTCGTAGCTTCGCGTGCGAAACCGGGAGGAAAAGAAATGGACAGCTGTGCAGTGGACTATTGATCTCCATCAGGAGTAGGGGGTCAAAATGTCTCTTCACCCCCCCCCTCCCCCTCTTACTGGATGAGTCCGAAATCCACCCTTGATGAAGGGCCGGGGAATGGAGATTCCTTTATTGTTAGATCTGGAAGTGCGTGAAATCGAGTTTCGTCAGACGGCGCTTTAACTGTATACTGAAGTGAAGGCTTCAGGCATCTTTTGAGAAGCAGGCGAGGGTAACGTAACTGAGTGGTGAATCAATACGAAAGTTTACTCCGCAATGAACCACACGGTACTTTTTTTCTTTTTCCAAGGTTAGACCATGTTCGCAACCGCTCGTCCTCAACGTGTCGCCTGCGTTAATATGGACTTGGTACAAGCGTAGACAACTGACGTCTCCTGAGAAACTGGACATCTTCACTTTGTAAAAGTTTCAATACTCTTGATGGAGGATTATTGGCTTTTATTGTTGGTGTAATATAAGACTCGACGTCTCCATTGATGGTGCCGTCTAAGCCGAACCAGTTACTGAAGACGCCGCCATATATTCGTTCTGTCTTCTCATTCTCGCGCTAACAGTTGGCGCCTACAGCGTATAGGCAAAGAGAAGTACTTCCCCTCTCTTTTCATGGTGTCCTCTAGATGCTGCAGATTCAGAGTCCAGATGGGGAAAATGTCAAAATTGAGCAGCCGACCTATATGACGCCTAGCACTCAATCAAATGGGTACACAGCCAACGGAAACCTATCACGTGGCGAAACATGAACCGATCATACAATAATAGGAGTACAAGGAGAACCAGAGAAAAATCGATGCGCGGTGACATGTAATATAGAAATGACGCCTCGCCACGAATGAAACGCGTAGTTTAATGTTCCTCGCGTTTGGCCCTGCATGTCTAGCTCGATGGTTTTGATTGCCCTTGGCTATAGATCACTGGAGTATAAAACTGCTGAAAATAACTGAAGATTTGGAATGTTGTCTGTTGGTTCAACACATAGCGCTATGAGCGCAGGAACACAGGAAAAAAACGGAAAGACACTTTTCCGCTATGGGAGTCGGTGAGAGGATGCAGAGTGAACGCTTTCGCTGTCACTTTTTTTGCCGGCAGTTCACGAGGTCGCTTTTATGGTATCGAGGCATCCATATTCTTACCTGCATGCTTACTTGTATATTGCGGGGGGCGTTGACCGCTCGCTTTCGTTCTCGTCCTCCCGCTTCGTGCACAGCAGCGAGGAGGAACAAGCCCTCGACTGGAGGCTTCCAGCTTTTCCTCACGTTTCAGCGACAGCTGGGCAGCTAGTTGCCGCACAAATGAAGGCCGGCTCACGCCTGGCCGAGAACAAGCGCAGTTCCTCGCCCTATTGCCTCTGGTCTCCATTGCTACAGATGGGCGTTACGTGTTTCATTCCTCGTTGCCGTTCATTCTCTCCTGCCTGCGGGAAGGTTTATTTGCCTGCCTCCTTCAAACGAGTACCCGTTTTATGTCGGTTTGCCGCCCTTCGGGACTGGCTTCATTCTAGGCTTTGCTGGTCTGCCTCCATTACTATGCCTTAGAGCCACGCAGATTCTCACGCGATAGCACGGAAGTGTTGATGTTGATGGATTACGCTTCTCCAGCTGCGAGAGCGCTGCTCATATAGAAAGGCCCGAAGGTATAGGCTAATACAGGCAGCGTGAGCGAACGTGAAGGATTGATGGAGTGGCCTAGCAAGTAACTCCAGAAAGTAACTTTCGCTTGATGAGAGTGCTAGTCAAAATCTTTATTGTGATATACACTGAAGATCGGGTGTCTCAAACACGCGGCCCGCCGACCTTTCTCTAGCGGTCCGGGGCCCGCACATGAAGTCTTTATCCCATATTTTGTTTTTGACTTTGTGGATGTTTGTGACATTGCTAAGTGGTGCTCGCATTACTTTCTTGCCTGCCGCGATAACTAATCCTTGTGTTCGGGTAATGTACACAGACGTGACTGGTCTTAAGCACTTTGTTTTTTGCGAGGTACCCCATGCGGTCACCTTCTGTTGAACAGAGCCGCAGAACATAAGCTCCGTACATTCGTTCTGATTTTAGTCGCTGTGGAGATTGGTACCGGTATGTTCCTCCAATCCTGACGTCAAATCTCTTTTTCGAAAATGCTCCACATATGAGATATCTGAGATATAGGAAAAGGCGTTTCAAATGGCATTTGTTGACATTTTCTTCAACATCCCCCCCCTACCTCCCATCCACTCTAATTTTAACACGAAAGTGTTTTATGCCGGGGTCCACCAAGATTTCAGTGACGTATTTCCGTCACGGAAATGACGTCGAAAAAATACACATGATCAGAAGACAAAAATTTCTGTCAACGGGAGTCGAATCTTCGACCTCTAGGTCCGCGACAAGAAATGCCGGGCATGCTATCCACTGCGCCACGGTCACACACTTTGCAAGGCTTTAAAAAACAAGCCTTTATATCTACCACTGTCCTCCCACAGTGCTCTTGCTAAGAGAAGTAATGCATTATGACCGTGAAATGCACGATTAGTTTCTTCAAAGCGTTGTTTCTCCGTCCGTCCCATTCGGCGTGTTTCGAATAGTAAACGTGCAATTTTGTCGACGCATTAACACTGCCAGGTGGCGACCTTACCCCTAGCATCCACATTCGTAGCATCCGTCCATACCAAAAATAGCTGTGCGACGCGCGAGTGCGTCGCGTGGCCGTAACTCCGCGTCCCTAGCCATGTTCCTAGCTCGGTCCCGCGAAAAATCGCAGCCGGCCAACGGGGAAGACACGACGCGCATTGCGTTTCCCTCTGGTCGGACAGCGTTGTTCAATAACTCTTAACATGCCGCGAGTAGGCGGCCTTAGCCCAAGTTCGGCGCCCAATCATTGACGCTCTTCTGGCTGTCACACCGCTTTCTATGACTCCGCTCTCACCGTACAGCTACCACAAGCATCTATGACCACAAGGATTTCTTTAATCATTCATCATAGACGTTAGTCGTCGGGATACAGATGTACCATCAAGCGTCAACGTGGATGCATCCACGTTAAAGGGTGCTTTAAATGCCAACACACCAATAGACATTGTGCAAGCTCTCTTATATCAATGTGCAGTAAACATTCGACTATTTAAGGACACGTTTCACTTTCGTGTTACACCGATTCCTATGACGGAGGGATCTTTTTTCATTGTCTCGGCCCTTTGCGGTTCTAAATTTTGTGGATGTGCTCCGGTAGCTGATGTGAGTTTGAGACACTGCTCAATTTGTTCACTTTCTGGGTCCGTACATGCCGACCTATATAGACCCAGCCATAAAGCTGTCATAGCTATATGCAGCTGCCTGATCTCCTGATACATGTGTGGCACCGGCATATAAACAACTGCAAAAGAAAAGAGGTCAACACTAAAGTTTGTTCGTGGAACTAGAACTGCCAATAGCGGAAGCCACTCATGTTGATAAAAAGTGGAAATACTCTTCAAATCAAGAAAAAGTGAAATGCTGATGTGGCTTTAAAATGCATGCAAGCCGTTTCTACAAAACTATATCTTGAAGAACAAGGAAGGAAGCAGTAAAATCTGGAAGAAATCTTTTATTCTTCACTACGTATTCGCGGGCAACACATTCAGGTGTCCTCATTCATATTACTATAACCCCCCCCCCCCCCCCCCCCGCTGAGTTAAAAGAATACGAAGAAACCCAGGAATACATAATGAAAAAAAATATATGGGGGGCGACATTAATTCTTTCTCTGTCTAATTCTTTCAGAGAAAGAATTAGACAGAGAGAAAAAAAGTTACAAAGCAATAGGCAAACCGCGTAAAAGATAGAAGGCGAGAGACATACTACAGAGAGATATTGATAGAAAATGAAATATCACATGGAAGAAACAGATAAAAACATAGAGGGCGATAGACAGACTGCAGAGAGAGAGATTTAGCGAAACATATGGGGCATAGAAATAAAGAAAAAGAGGAAAAAAAGAGAAGAAAGGGAAGAAAGAGAAAAAAAAACGGAAAGACAGAGAAAGAAGTAGGCAGAGAGAGATATATAAAGCAACATATAGAAAAAGACGGCACGAAAAAAAAAATAGAAAACGCATAGCCATGTATAGTAGAGTGCAGCAAATATAGTTTGCCCTGGGGCGTAGAAAAACTATCACCTGCTTGAACAGGCACGCGCTCTCTTCATCATATTCTTCATCTTCGTCCCCTTCTTCTTTTTCTGCTTCAAATCCCACCTCGAGGCCCGTGTAATATTTAGGTGCACGTTAAAGTCACGTGGTCAAAATTTCCGGAGCCCTCCACTACGGCCTCTCTAACAATCATATCATGGTTGTGGGTTATATTATTATTATTCTAGTCCACCAGCTCACCTGTGGCCTATCCTCGCGCTACTCTGTGCAAGCTGCGCCATTTTTTTTACTTTCCTACTGGCAGTCGGATGCTGCAGCAGTACTATAAAGATATACAGCCATTGACAACACATCTTGAAATTGTGGTTACAAAACCAAGGTATGTTGACCTCGTTGCGGTAGAGCTCTTTGGCAGCTTTCGCACCGAGACATCGCCAGGTGAAGTTCTTGTTTCCATTGGTTAAATGCGCGCCCAGCCTTGCATTTCGTGCGTATGGTGCATACCACACTGGATAAATGGGGATGCACACAAGCAAACGAAACTGCTAAGAGGTCCGTGTAACAAAAGTTTCGTGTATGTGCGTTATTCCTCTAATTAGGCAACACGTCACAGATGTTGAACAAGAATCGCATTCATGCATCCTCCTTGACGAAATAATACGACGATGCAGCAATACGATCTGTTATTCATGTATTAGTCGTTGAACTAAAATTAAATTATGAATTTCTCATAAGTTGGCCAATAGATGCATAGAAGCGTTCATTGCTCAGGTTTTGCTTCATGAGACCTTCAGTAACGACTACTCGCATCAAAATATGGATTGCTGAACAGCCACGTATCCCTGCATGATGAACCAGATAACAGCATGTCACACATTCTAATGATTTGTTTTATGCCCCTTATGCTCAGCAAGGGCGAGAACAACTCGTCATCTTTTGATTTATGGTAAGCGGGATTAACTTTTCTTAGTGAGCATTCGAGAATCACACAGACGGCCGATATACTTCAGAGTATTAAAAAATGACACTTTATCGTTCAAACAATAGCGTCCTCGCCATTCTCGCGAATTATTCAGAGCTGAGCAACGAGCCCAGCAGCTATACGAATAGGAACACAGCCACTTATTTCGCTGTTGGTGTGACCACTGTCCCCAAGAAAGGGACAGGTGGCAGCCTTGCGTAAGTTGTCCTTGTATCCCGCAACGACCACCTTTTGTGATTGGAAAACAAGTGTGCAGAACCAATACCGATTCTACACGCTGGTCCTTCTACTCTGTCAATCTCCCTTTCACCGTCTGTCGTATGCCAAAGATGCGACAAAAACTGCAGTTGCTATTCTATTTCTCGGTGTTAGGCGGCGGCCTCTCCTCGCTAAAGGAGGGAGACGAAAAAAAAAAAACGGCACACTTTGGGCCATTACCACCAGCGTCTTCTTGCTGCCTTTTTTGTGTATCTACGTATTTAGGCGACCATCCGGTCGCTATAGGACCTTCATTATTTTGGAAGCTCTCCTCTGCCAACACACAGAGGCAGCATCCATCACTCGGCCCCCCTGCTGTCTTCCACAGAGGTGGAGACCGAGGACGAGCCGAAAGATAGCTATTGCTGCATAGGCTACTGTAGGAGGTGTGGACCAGATATTCCCCATGCTGGTTCGCATAGTTCCGTGTCCCCAGACCATGATCGATCCCGACCTTTACTGTGGCGTTGAATGAAAGGCATTAAGTACACTGCTGATTGCACCTATAGGAAATGCTTCCTACGGTTACAGCGCGTTCGGCAGCTGGCGTCTTTAAAGAAGCTTGAATTCACCCTCTCTACGTCTTTGTATGGTGCCTGCTACAGAGAAAGAGTTTGTGCCATTACTAAGGGCGCCGCTTTTTAATAAACTCCTCTGATGACAGTTTTAGTAGTGCCACCTAGGGCATCAGCATATGTTACTAATAACGCATATCTGCCCAAGGACCATTCAGTATTCACTGATAATGTGTCAGTGGGTATATACCGCTCTTGTTTCAACCAAGTGTCACAAACTTTGGTTGCTAGCTTTTAACAATAAATATGTTATTATGGAGTTATTATGGTTATTATGGTGTCGCTAGCAATAAATAACACTTAATGGCATCTTCCTTACGTAGGTCTTAGTGACAGCTGACTAACCTTTTGCTTTTGAGTTCTGCCCTAGCTATTTTATACAACTGAAAAACACAGAAGTTTTATTTTAGACACTGTCAACCTTAATTACAATGCGGCATTTCTATAAAAATTAGCAGGCAAACTAGAATGAAGTTCTTCTTCAAGTTTCCTTAAAAGACGCAGGTACAAACGAGAACTCAAGCAACAGCCCACTGAGACATTGGCACCTGGGGAATTGACATTATATACAGGACTCAGCTATCATTTTACAGATATGCTCAAAATATCCAGTCCTTAGATTATAAATCCCAATCACCCAGAAAATTTCGAATAGCTTAATGACCAGTCAAATTAGTCCAGTAGCTGAATGAAATGTGCGCACTCTGTAGAAATCGCAGTCCACCCTGCGTTTATCAATAGACGCCGCTGGTGGTTGTTATTGTTTCAAAACAAGCTAGACATTTACGAACGGAGCTCTGTGGCCTGACAGACGGTCATAAAAGCGTCCAGAAACAGCGTGTGCTTCACAAGCACACGTAGGCGGCGATTCGCTCAGGACCTTGTTATCACATCTACATTTATATTGTATCTGCTTCGCTGACAAAAGCGTTCCCCATGGCCAGAAAATACTGTTGCAGACCAATCCCCTTTAATAACTGCAAAACCGTAGCATTTCACGAAAACCGTCAGTAGCTCCTTGGTTTACGCCAGCGCACCTAAACGAAAATAACCTCCGTGCCTTCGAGAACTTGAAGATATTCACTCGTGGAATACAAAGAAGCCTTACGAATCAATAATTGATCTGGGCTGCTAAGCTACATAGCAGGTGTGTGAACGAATAATGAAGGGTCGGAGCAAATTCGGTAATTAAGGAGACCGCTTGGCTATATTTTCATACAGAGACGTCTGCTATCCGCGATGGAATAACCAATTTGTTACAGGTATCAGCGTTCAAAAAATCAATACAGAAAAGTGAACCCCAGCAAGGTGATAGAGAGATATATATATAAAAAAAAAGGCTGAGCAGTACGAAGAAGGCAGCTCGAAAATGAGTGAAAGTCAGAAAATATAACTGTGGAGGAATTTATATATAAATAAGAAAATAGTGACGAAGGTTTAAGTTCAATGACTTTTGCGCAAGGAACTTCATTTGATTACCCAGAAAGTTCAAACCCGCCAGCGACCTTTCTCTTGATTTCAACCTGCTCAGTGAACCTTTGGTTTTTTTATGTTTTCACCTGCGCCTCACAGCATTTATTTCTTGTATATGTCCCTCTAAGGAAGCCCCTGTCTTGTCAACTTGAAAGCTTTTCCGCATCGCACTTAGCGAGCTTCTACACTTTGAAAAACAAACAAAAAAAAAAACGAAATTTGCCTTTTCAGAGATGCAAGATGAAAGAACTATTAAAAAGCCACAAAGGTGAACGAAATATTGAACTCTCACATCATAAATAAGCCTGAAAAACTACATCAGGGTAAAATATACTTAACGAAATCTCATACTTAACCAGGTATTTCCATACATATATTCCGAATTTAGAAATGAAGACGTCAGTCTCAGTAGTGCCATTTCATTACAATGACACTTTTTGTTCGTTGTGTCAAGTTTGCGACAGACGTGTAAGACTTATCTTCCGGCCTGCCTGGTTTTGGTAGGCTGATGTCTCGATTGGTGTCGGCACAAGCGCCATGTAAATACGCAAAATGTACATAGTCATGTTTTATTCGCGCTTTTTGTTTACCAGGTAATGTACATATGTATACCTATGTTTCTGTAACAAATTTTGTGTGTCTGTGTATGTTCAGTTCCGTTGAAATGTTGTGTTGAAATGTTATTGATGTCCACCGTCTGTGACAATAAATTTCTCTAAACACAATAAATTTCTCTAAACACAGCTTTCTGAATGATAGCAGATGTGACTGCGTACGAAAACAACGAAGTTATAGACAAAACTAGCAGTTCTTCCGTGTACGAATACAACCGATGAGCGAAGCTCCTTACAAATGGGACCCACGCGGTGTTCGGCGCTCGCGGCGTCTCATTGTCCAGACAACGGACCGACCACTGGGCGGACGACAGGGTGAAGCGATGGTCTCGCGCGTTCGCCGGTTTGAGGGGAGAGAGCAGAGTCGAAGAAAGAGGGAGAGGGAGACTAAGCTGCCTCCGTGTCACATGCGTTCGTATTCTCGCGCTTTGCGCATCGTGCAGACGCCATCCGCGTTCCAGCACTCATAAACAGTGATGCCAATTTAGTGGATTTTCCGCTAAATCTGGCGGATTTTATTTGATTCTGACGGGAAAAAAATTTGTCTAGCGGCTAGCGGATTTTTCGACGGGCCATTTTCATATATAGCGGATTTCTGGCGGATGCCTCACGCAGTGCACTGATTCAAAATCGATGGAAGCATTGCCGAGAAACTTAGAATACCTGATCAGCGAAACGTACTAATGGTTGGCAAGATCCCCTCTGCCCGGTAAATTTCATACAAGAAGTTCCACGGTCTGATGAATTGCGGCCATGAACCCATGAAAATTTTGCAAGAGTGCAGGACGCGGTGGCTATCCCTCGTCGAAATAGCTGTTTCGAGGATCGTAGACCAGTGGGCCGAATTCAAGATGCATTTGGAGATGGCGAGGCGCACTGAAGAGTGCTACGCGGCAGAAGTGCTGTATGGTATGTACGAGAATCAGATCAATCTGGGGTACTTTCGTTTTTTGAGACCGATTCTGGCAGATGTTCAGAGATTAACCCTTTCAGCCCTGGATTTTTTATTTTGATTGGAGACTTTATTTGTGCGTGTTTTCATAGTAGTTAGGAGCTCAGAAGACCACAACCAAAAAATTGAGGCAGTGGTGCAATTATTTATGGATTAATTAACATGGGATCAAATTAGGTCATCAGGGCTCAGTGCTTGTGAAATGAGAAAAATGGCTTCTTTATTCGTGCTACTGACTAGAGTAGACAATATGTGAACTAACGTTATATTTTTCAGCGTGATATTCATTAAAACAGCTTCGCTACATCGTCCCGAAAATGGCGCTTAACCGCCCGAGCTCCCACGCCTCGGCTTCACCCAAGACTTCGGTCAAGCTTCTTCTTCTTTGTGGCCCCCCAGCTTCGCAAACATGCCCCAATATTGATGTCAATCGCAGTGGGGATGATTGAAGAAGTATTCGCCCAACAATGAGCAGTTTTGGTTTCATTTCCGAGGTGATAGGAGAAATCTTGTGTGGTGGTGTCAATTGACACCGCCAGGGCCGAAAGGGTTAACAAGGCATTCGAGGCGATAGATGCGGATCAAACAAAGCTGCCGAAAGACCTCATCACATTGCTTTCAAGCTTGCTTCATGAAATGGTGATTCCGATAGAGAAGGTGGACGTTCAGATGTCCAGACGTGAGGACCACTTTAACGCCAAGCCTTATCTGGGCTACTTTGAGACGTACGTTGACAGCAGTTCTCTCTCGCAGATGAAGCTGTGATGCGAGAAAGATGCATAAGGTTTATTACCACGCTAGTTGATCAAATCAGGCAGCGACTTCTCTTCATCACAGTTCTCCAGAAGACATCACTTTTGTCGGTCGAAGACACTTTTTGCGTCATGAAGGAGCCATTGATTCATCTGCTGGAAGCAATGCCAGTGCCCCCGGAATCAATCGCAACGTAAAAAACTAGTGGAGAAATTCGCCCTGCTGCGCTGTGAAACATTGGAATTATGCTGCACCGAACCAGCCCAAAGTCCCAACCTTATTGAACATTTGTAACTTTTAGCCTCATCTATGATGAGGTTGACGCAAACCGTAGCACTGAAGTCTCTAGCATTCTAGTTACACTCTTTGGAAGACTTTTAAATGCGAAGCATTTCTTAGCGAACTTCGGCGACTTTGAGCGTATCTATCTATCTAGCTATCTATCCGCCTACGACTTTGTGCTCTCCTGGCCGTATCGTTAACGGGATTTATACCAAATTGGTATGGCATAACATGTCTGTATGAAGAACATAAATGGCTGGTCATATCATGAAAATCATGACTAACCTGTCATGAAAAGTATGATTTACATGCCACGCTCATGGCGCGCTCGCGGCCGTTTCGTTAGCTTGACATACACCAATTTTGGGATTGAGTGACATGACTGTATGACGAACATAAATGACAATTGGTAATATGAAAATTATGACTTCATGAGCGACATGACTTGCATTCCACGCTCATAGCGCGCTCGCGGCCGTTTCGTTAGCTTGATATACACCAAATTTGGTATTGAGTGACATGACTCTATGACGAACGGAAATGACAAGTGGTAATATGGAAATCATGACTTGTCATGTGCGACATGACTTGCATGCCACGCTCATGGCGTGCTCGCGGCCGTTTCGTTAGCTTGAGATACACCAAATTTGGTATTGAGTGGCATGACTCTATGACGAACATAAATGACAAGTGGTAATATGGCGGATTTTGCCTCCGCCTCACTCAAAATTAGACAGAAAACAGGCGACAGATTGGCGCAAATTACAAACTCATTCTTTTCCCAACCCTGCTCAGCTACACAGGATGTTTCCAGAGGTTTACCCAGACTCGACATGTAAAGCCTGTAAAATAGAAGCGGCCTCCCTAAGCCACATGCTATGGGGGTGTCCCAATCAGCAGAAAGACTCCCCAGAACCTCTCCGGGAGGGATGGCGTACAACGCTGCTCAGCTCCGATCTACACGATCAAACCTGGGCTATTCAGCAGGCCAGGGAGGCTAGTGGGAGACAAGGTCTTCCATCCTCCATCTGAGCGGTCTGGCCCGGACCAGTAACTAGCCGGATCTCGCAATAAAGTTGTTTCATTCATTCATATAACAGCTGCATCTTACCGGTACTTACTTACGGAGCAGAAACCTGGAGACTTACAAAGAGGGTTCAACTTAAACTGAGGACGACGCAGCGAGCGATGGAAAGGAAAATGATAGGTGTAACCTTAAGAGACAGGAAGAGAGCAGAGTGGGTCAGGGAACAAACGGGGGTTAAGGATATCATAGTTGAAATCAAGAAGAAGAAATGGATATCGGCCGGGCACGTAGCACGTCGACAGGATAACCGCTGGTCATTAAGGGTAACTGACTGGATTCCAAGAGATGGCAAACGCGTGAGGGGGAGACAGAAAATTAGGTGGGTAGATGAGATTAAGAAGTTTGCAGGTATAACGTGGCAGCAGAAAGCACAGGACCGGGTTGATTGGCGAAACATGGGAGAGGCCTTTGCCCTGCAGTGGGCGTAGACAGGCTGATGATGATGATGATGATGATGATGATTCATTCATTCAATATGGAAATCATGACATGTCATGAGCGACATGACTTGCATTCCACGCTCATGGTGCAATCGCGGCCGTGTCGTTAGCTTGATATACACCAAATTTGGTATTGAGTGACATGACTCTATGACGAACATAAATGACAAGTGGTAATATGGAAATGATCACTTGTCTTGTGCGACATGACTTGCAGGCCACGCTCATGGCGTGCTCGCGGCCTTTTCGTTAGCTTGATATACACCAAATTTGGTATATCGCGACGTGACTGTATGACGAACATAAATGACAAGCCGTAATACGGAAATCATGACATGTCATGAGCGACATGACTTGCATTCCACGCTCATGGCGCGCTCGCGGCCGTTTCGTTAGCTTGATATACACCAAATTTGGTATTGAGTGACATGACTGTATGACGAACATAAATGACAAGTGGTAATATTGAAATCATGACTTGTCATGTGCGACATGACTTGCATGCCACGCTCATGGCGCGCTCGCGGCCGTTTCGTTAGCTTGAGATACACCAAATTTGGTATTGAGTGACATGACTGTATGGCGAACATAAATGACAAGTGGTAATATGGAAATCATGACTTCATGAGCGACATGACTTGCATGCCACGCTCATGGCGCGCTCGCG
Organism: Rhipicephalus appendiculatus; assembly: GCA_030522465.1. Classification (NCBI taxonomy): domain Eukaryota; kingdom Metazoa; phylum Arthropoda; class Arachnida; order Ixodida; family Ixodidae; genus Rhipicephalus; species Rhipicephalus appendiculatus. The sequence continues at coordinate 11,605 of JALIZH010013770.1, read as the reverse complement.
GCCGTTTCGTTAGCTTGATATACACCAAATTTGGTATTGAGTCACATGACTGTATAACGAACATAAGTGGCAGGTGGTAACATGAAAATCTTGGCATGCATGTCATCTACAATGCCATTTACATGCCACGCTCATGGTGCGCTTGCGTCCAGATCGCTAGCTTGACACACACCAAAATTGGTATATCGCGACGTGACTCTATGACGAACACAAATGACAGGTCGTAACATGTAAAACATGACATGCAAATTATGTAAAGCATGATTTGCTCCTTCCTGGCTGCTTCGCATTACATCGATTCCCACAGTGCGTGGGATCTGCCGTCTTTTTTTATATGTTAGTTCAGCTCTCATAGTTTTGGGGAGCCTTTAAGTATGATGAAGGTTTTTATCATACGAAATTTCACTGTTTCTTTTTAATAATATAAGTCTTAGCGGGAAACATAGCGGATATGTTTTGAGAATCTAGCGGAATCTGGCGGACTTCTTATTGCTTTCTAGCGGATTTCTCACGCCCATCGATGGAAACACTGCTCATAAAGCTCATTTATCCTCCCGCGTGAGGGGGAGACGCCACAGCTGGCACAGTGTCATGGAGCTTCAATGGCGACGGCGACGGCGGGGTGCCGGCCTAAGGAGCTTCGCTCCTAAATACGAGTTACGCTCTTGTGCCTGGCAGAACTGTCTGAGTTTATGACTCGGCATAACCTCGAGCCCCTATAACTGTCAGAAAGAGCACTAGCAATGTACATGATGCCTGAAAATCTCAGTTGTCCTTAATGTCGCAGCAGTGGCGGCATTTCTAAATCAAACGCGTAAGAGACGTTCTCACAGAAAGGATGTACCATCGCTTAAGCCGGAAGACGCGCTCTAATGGTCTCGCCATGTCACACAAAATGAACTTAACGCTATATTTTTGCCTAGAGCCCCGACAAAAAACACAACGAAATATTCCGGGAACCTTTTCTTGTCGGTAGCTGAAAATTTATGCGCGCGTTATACGACAGGGGAGTCAGAAGAACAACTGGCCCATCACACCACTAGGGGAGCAGCAACGTATATACTAGGCTGTGGCCTCCGTGACTCCACGTAGATATTGCCACGTGCGTTTATGTTGGTGTCCTTTTCTTTGCGCAGATATGTTCTCTGCTTATCTACTGCGTGACGTCGTTAGCGCGTCGCTCCGTCGCTCGTGCGCTGGACATGTCTGCGATAAACAGCGGAACCAAATCATTGACTGATGCGCGCGTTGCTGTATGTTCGTGTCGGAACGAGTGGTGCGCCGCTGTTATAAAAAGACTGCATCGGCGCAAGTGCGGGCATTCTTTCCGCCGACGCTCAGCCGCAGACACCGTTTCGCTGCCGCCGAATACATTTTCGCAGGAAGTTCCTTTATGGGCACAAGTTAGCCCAAATAAAGTTCACTTACTTTGAAGTCGCCTCGTCTGCGTACTTACGGACGAAGACCGTCATCTCAACGTGGCAATATATACAAAAAAACATAGGCCCAAGAGGCACTAGCACCCAGCAAACGTGTGCTCCTAATGTAGTGGCAAGTTTACAAGCAAGAGCATGAGACATGAAGGAAACAATTTTTTTTTCATTGGTGCCGCACTATCAAGTCTTAACATGGCGTGTCTTATCTCGCACATTTCTCTATCTCTTTTGCATTTCTTGTCGACTAATGAGGTAGACAACTGTGGCGGAAGCTCCTCGCTCAGCGTTGATCCCTCCAGGATCTCTGAAATTAGTCATCGGCGCATAAAAGGAAGAAAGGTGAGAAGTCTCGGGAACGGCTAAGGGTGAGGTTTGCGTCGAATCAGATTCCATATAAGTACACGGTAAAGGCCGCCCTAATTACCTTGATCACGAGAAGCGTCAGACTACAAGTGTCTATAGACCTAGCGGGCCGTAATGGCATAAAACCACCATGCATCGCCGCATAAATTAAGCCGTGTTACAAAGCTTCAGCAGGTGCATAGCACATGCCTCTTCTTGAAAAAGACTTCCGCTGTCGTTAGCTCCAAGCAAATTAGCGTGGCTCTGGCGCCCGCTGGTTTTTTCCTTTTCCTCATTGCCGCTTTTCCATGAAATTCTTTACCGAAGTCCCCCGACTCAAATAATTTGCTTTTTTTATTGGCATAATTAGAGGACGCCGTTGCCGAATTAATGCAGCCCGCGGCCTTTTTGTTTCGAACATCCTTCCTTTAGCGAGGCGTTTACGAATACTTTGTATGTTTGCTTTGATATAGTCGCGCTCTGATCAGGCTGGGAAGGGCAAGAGCAAAATATAAGTGAAATCGAGTTTATTACACTGATATAACCATGATGAAAAGTTAAGATGTAACCACACTGCCCATTACAGAGCTGTGTTGGCTGTTTCCGAAACATAACGTTTCAATCCTTTAGTTATTTTTTGTAATATTACAAGGCTGTGCTAGGCTGTGGTATCAGCCATGTTCTTTATTCCGAACACCCTCATATTCCTCGCCTTGCCCTCAGATCCTGGCTAATTTCTTCACAACGGTCTACGTACATCTTTCTCTATCAGTCTTCGGTGCCTATTTTCTCAACTAAATTCTGACTCCAATATTTCTGTGTACCCTCTGCGGCCTCCGCATTTCTGCATTCCTTTCCACGGGCATATGAAACGAAATCGTCATTTCTTTCTTTCCCTCTACCCTACAGCAACCTGTCGTCCGCACTTCCTTTGACAAGTGGGACACGCACTCGGCCTTCTAACGGAACATTCTCCCCAGCATTGGGGATGGGGAGGCTGTCAGTTTGGGTGGGGCAAAGGCATAAAAGTCGCTCCATGCTAATTTACGGTCATGTTCTACACGACGATGAGGGGGCATCGTGCAAGACCAAACACAGCGAACAGGAAGTGTAGTAATAGTCCTCGTTCTTCGCCGGAGAAATAATGACCCATGCACCTTCAGAAATAAGATTGACGGGTGTCCGTGCCGGGCGTTGGATGTTTGGTGAAACTGACCTCTACAATCGGCAAACCCCCAGAGGTACCCTTTCATCAGGCCAAAACCATGCCGTTCCACGCTATATTTTAGTGTATGGGGTGGCCCCATAGCAGCGCTCTTTTTTTTCGTGATACAGCATTGGGTAACTATACCGCACAATTCTAGAGTTGTCCTTTATTTTTTTTCTGTGATTCACCAACATTTTAGATATTCCTTCAGCGTTTACGCAGTTTTATGACTGTACTCTTCATTGAATACACTTTACTGCAAGTATGAAGACTAACGTTCTTGCAATATCAGCAAGACAAAACAAAAGTCGAATGAGGAGATAACGAAACTTAAGGCATTGCTCTGATCTTTTACGGCGTGTCAAAGGAGAGGCGTCAGATGAATCAAAGCACTCTAACCTTATTTCTGCTTGCTTGCGTATTTTTTTTATCCAGCTAACGTATTAGCGCCGTTGATTCACTAGTTCTGAATTACAGTTCTACTAGTCTTTTCGAAACATGGATTCTTTCCAGGATGCTCGTAACACCAGGATTTTCCTAATAAGCGCAATCACTGTGTACAGGCTTGAACTCATCATCACGAGGCATTTTAGACAGGCGTTAAGTCGAGATAAATATATTTCTCAAGGCGATCGAGTCTTAGAAAGCATGAATTTTTTCAGTGCAGTCTCATGTTTTCTTGTACAAAATCCACATCCCATGTTACAGCACGGGGCTGCCGCAATATGACGTCGCCAGGTGAAGCCACATAGATATTCAGCATACGCTCATGACTTTGCTGTATCCGATACACTTACGACAAAGTGCTCAAAGCACGGGCTGTTCTCAAGACACATTACTTCTCCTTTGAAGCCGGATCTCTACGCGAACATGGGCATTTTTCAGGTGAGCATAGTTAAGGCGGCTACCGTATACGTTTTAAATCGTCATCACGACAGTGGTGATCCTCTGGCAGCTTTGGTCGGCGAACTTACTCATGAGTCGACTCACTCGGACTCACTCAGACTCAGATCGAGCCGTGAGTCTAACTCTGAGTGAGTCCGGGTGAGTAATATTTTGGCAAGTTCAAGTCCGAGTGAGTGTGGTAGAAGAAAATTTTCGTGAGTATGAGTCCGAGTTAGTTCGGCTCAGAAAAATTTTGGTGAGTCTGAGTCCGCATGAGTCCAGAGCGCAAAATATATTTTTTGAGTGAGTCTGAGTGAGTTCCACTTTTTTTTAGCCGGCCTATGTCTGGCAGAGTAATTTCGCAACATGCGCTCATATCATATCAACAGATTTCGGATTCCCTTTAGAGAAACTAGTTATATGTATATGCCAGCCAGACACTCTCTTTTTCAGTGAAAATTTCCATCTGTCTTTCTCTCTCCCTTCTAGATGCTTGCAAAAGCCGATCAGTCATCGCGCACGTACATGTGAGGTCCAAAAAATAACATATGACTGCCCCACGGAACAGGACACCGCTGATGAACCTAAATTGCAGGTTAACAGACACTGGGTGCCAGTGAACCACTCGTGGTTCATACTACTTCAAATGAAATGGCGTCCAACGAAGGGCTGAATGTAAGTAACGCACGCCAAGGCTTTAGTTCACATTCACTCTCGCAAGAACTTCAGCCTGTTTTATTTTGTGAATTACGCTGTACGCACAAGCCACGAGATTTAGAGAAAAAATATCTCAGCTGTCGTTTCAGGAGGGTTCTGCAAAAAAAGGCAATCGAGAAAGAAAAACGTAAATAATGATGACAAGTCGAGGTTCTCGTTGTCTCTCAAGGAAGAGTTGTGTGCTTCCAATGCTACAGACACTGTTGGGCCGGTGTTGTGTTCTTTACAACCATCCCAACAGACGAGACTGGGTATGTAAGGCGAGCCGCGCATAACAAGTAAAAGTTGTGGAGTAGGAAGTAGCAGCATTGTTAGTCCCTTGGCACCTGCTTCCTTTAAAACGCAGTAATTTAGGCTCATTTACCGAAATATGTACGTCATGCACTCGGTTCTCGCGTGTGATTCCGCAGAACTTTAGTATTCAGAGGAATACGGCTCGCGTGCGCTCTTAAGAATCTTCTTTAGGAATAAGTTCCTATAGCCCTAGCCGTAGCAAAAGTTAAGAAAAAAATGTGCAAACGGTAAATTCAGGGGTTGCACGTCTTGCCACTACTCAACGTGAAGTTCCGCACATTGTTATTTCATGTATCCAACGCGTATTTTTCGCCTGTGTAGCGCGCTTCGGCCGTTGTCCCCGTTGTATTCAAGCTCGACTTAAAATAGCGCAGGATCTCTTTCAGCTTGAGTTTCCCTTTTGTGCGAAAGCCTTGGCTCGGAACAGAATATTATCTCGTTTTTCCACGTGTCGTCAGTCCTCGCATACCATCCCGACCTTCACTACGAGAGCGCAGTTGTGAGGAGGCGTCTAAAAAGTCGAGTATTAATGCGACGACGTGGGAGATACAAAAGCTGAAAGCAAGCGACACTGCTGGTCGTCGGAACTCGCCTGGAAACTAAAAGGAAAAACGAAAAACATAGGCAGACTAGGAAAGAGCGCGAATTTTACTTCAGGTTGAGTTTTATTTCATTTTTTACTTGGTAATGCTGTTGAAAAGTTGTTTGCAACGCAAACAAAGAAGCTTGTACCATATAGAGATGACGTTTTTGCTTGCGTTTTATTTTTATTATTTTTTTTTAATTTTTGCACTGCATGTTTTCGTCTTTGCAAAACCCTGCTTCTCGCTTTCCAGTCCTGGCAGGAATAAAAAGCATGCGCAATGCAGTGAAGGCCATTTCGCAGAAATTGTGGAGGCACGGCACTCTATTAAACAAAGTCGGGCGCCGCGGGCTGCATGTGCAGGTGTTAAGTATCTTTTTAGTAGTATGGTTCTCAAGGGAAATTGTTATGTACGATACTTAACCCTAAGGTCTCGCGGCATATCGAAGGCGCACGATGGGTCGATCGTGTAGAGTGGCCGATACTGGTGACTAGCGTCTGTCCAGAGGGATCGCTGGAGGCGCCAAGCGTGTGCCGAGACAAGAGGAAACTTGCTTGCACCGCATCAGATTGAACGTGGCATACACCAACTACTTTAGACAGAAGATAGGACTGTCTGACTCACCATTGTGTCTGCGATGTGACGTCCCAGAGGACCTCAATCATGTCCTCTGTGAATGCAGGCTATACGCATCAGAGAGACAGTCTATGAAGGTGGCCTTGAAACTTCAACGGGACTCGAATTTGGAGTTAAAACACATTCTGGGCCCATGGCAAACCAGCTCCAGTGCGTTACGCGCCACGAAAGCGCTGCTAACTTTCTTGCGGGCCACGAGCCTGAATGAAACTTTGTAAATAGTGTAGTCTACGTGTGTGTGGCTGTATGTGTTATGTGTCTATCAGTGTATATATCATAATCATCACCCAGCCCCTGGAGTAGCATGTCAGGCGAAAAGCCAGACAAACATCTCCAGCTATTCATTAAAATATTTCTCTCTCTCTAACCTTAAGATGCGCCGCATTAATCGAATATATCACATGCGGTATATCTTCCATGGTGCCATAATGTACCATGGTGCCATGTACCATGGTGCCATAGTGTACCTTTCTTCCTGAATAAATAAAAGCGAGAAAACAAACACACCCGCATCTGGTCGGCGTCGTTAAGCCCTCGTAGGAGCAATTAGATGGAATTGCACTTTCCTTTAAAAAAACCATTCACAAAGCCTATCGAGAACATAATTCCTAGGAAGCGCTAAACAAGGTTGCGTCGGTGATGTGTAAGAAGGAACCATGTACCTTCTACAACTACATGCTTGTTTTTTGGGTATAGTCAATCTTGAAGCACATTATAGAACAAAAGTTGCACTTTCTTTTCTTCACATTTGCAAGTTACATGTATTCCGAAAACAACGCACGAAATCAATGCGAAGTTTTCGGACATTGACTGGTTCCTAAACTTCCCTCTCTGTCTTTGAAAAGAATGGAACGTGTTGCAAATTTTCACGGCTTCTCAAGCTTGATTTACTGTTTCAGCATTTTTTTTTTGCTTATTGGTGTGAATTTTCGCGTTTAAGTTTCCTTCCCCAGTGATGCGAGTACCCGTGTTATTTATTTTTTGGGCAGCATAATGAAGAAAAACGAACAAAAGGAGCTAAACTTTGGAAGGATGGCTGTTTACCCTGAAAGCATTTCCATGCTTATGGCGCACCAAAGCCCACTGCGCTGCCCGACTGTGCGTGTTTCCTCGAAAGAGAGCATATTTTATTATGTTTCCTTCTTCCTTCTTTCCTTTTTTTTAATTACTCGAACAAGGACATATAGAACAGGGGGGCAGCAGAACCTTGTCACAAAGCTTGACCGGAGTTGCGCTAACACCAGATTCAAGTAAAGTTTAAGCTGTACGTTCTCTTAATCTCCCCCTTTTTATATCTTATAGTCAAACGATGAAATACATCATTGTTCGGTCTGCCACTACAGTTGATGATATTTTCTTCATAGGATAGTGAATGGCCTTGATGGTACAAGCAAATGAATCCAACCGAGAAATAGGCCAAGGGAAGCGTAGAAGACATTAATTGCTGCTTTTAACAGTAGCGTGGCAATTACGATGTGAATTGAAATAAATTAAAGTGGAAGAAAAGTCATCTTTGCTGTGGGTGCAATCTGGACCCACATTTTTCGAAATACGCGTAGCTAAACTCATAGAGCATCGGATGCGTAATTCTAATGCTGTGGGTTCGAATCCTACCGACGGAAAGGACGATTTTTGATGCTCTGTAATTGATTTCGATTTACGTCATAATTTATACAGTACAGTTAAAAAGAACAATTATTGTTCCTCGTGCTATGCTTAGGCTGTGTGGATTGGATTCATTTGGTTGTGTCTAACGACGAAACGACACCTTCGAAAATATTCTCCTATCATTCATGCTAGTACTTTTCGTTTACAATACTAAGTGAACATAAAACGCATTAATATGCATAAAATAATGAGTAATATTTAACGAATGTTAAATGTGTGCAGTAAAATCCGTGACGTCCATGAATTCATTCAGTGTAGTGTGGTATGCGTTGTGGTGTACCGAACTATCAAAACTAGACGCGGAACTGTTAGTGGCCGCCGGATCGGTGACAACAGCTGTGGATGCCAGCCGAGGGGACCGAAAATGACTGTACTGGAAACGAAAAAATCTCTCTGCAACATTTAGACAGTGCAAATAAGGCAGAAGTTGAGGAGAAGATAGAAGCTTAACGCGATGAAGAATCTTTAAACACGGGGCCAATGCCTGGACAAGTGTCGTTGCCTTCTTCAACGCAGCAACTAAACTCGCTGCCTTGATGAGGACAAGACCTCTTGTCCAAGTGTTGGCTCCAACGACATCCAGTCTCCAAGGATTTTTCATCGCATTGAGAGAGTGCGGCACACGTGGAAACTGCACGTTCTCGGTGAATCGCTGTCACTGTCATCCGCCCGTGGCTATCCCCTGTGGGCGGAGTGTATATCTGATGTGCGGGTTCTTTTTTTTTCTCTTTTTTTTTGTCTTCGATGTTCTGTTAAATGAGAGCTAATATAAATTCTTCCCGTTCGCCTGGAGTTTGTCGTGACGAAAACCACGTATCCCTATAGGAATGTTCTGTCGGTATGATGCAATTTTCTGACGTTAACATTTAAAAGGTATGTTGAAATGGCGATCATTTGCGATCAAACCTTCCTCCGTTTTTTTCTGCTAAGGCTGCATAGTACGGTAACAACTGAGGATAATGTGTGCGGTCCTTTTCAGTATCAAAATCGCCGCTTACCAGAGGACTCGGTCGTGGCACTTGTAGTCATTTTCCGAATGCTGCGCGTTTTTTTTCTTTCAGTCCAGCAGTTCTCAACATTGCGTGGATTTCACTCGAGTGTCTTTCGTGTATTATCGTGGAAGCCAGTAGCGTAGCGAGGTATTTTTTTTTATCTGAATGGGAGGGGATTTAACCAATCATTTATGTATGTTCCTGTATTCGTTTGAATGTGTGCGTGTATATATACATGCCAAATTGAAAATTTTCGGGGTTAGGGAGTTTGAACCCCCCCAACCTGCTCCCCAACCCCAGGCTACGCAAGTTGTGGAAGCCCTCAAACAGCACCGACTTTTCAAACCGCATTCAATGAGGATAGGTGTAACGAGATAGCAGAAGGAGAAGAAAAAGAAAGAAAAAGTAAGAGATTTTCAATGACGTGCACCTTTCCAACCCTGAGGACGCCCGGAGGTTCTATACAAGTGGGCTGACACAGAGATGTCTCTTGTGATGCTGCGTTAGTGATGCCTAAAAAAAATCAAATATGAAAGGACCAGGATGAAGCCCTGAACCATCATTACTTGCTCAGTCTTTTTTTTATTACCTGTTTGTGTCATTCTATTTGCATTAGGTTTGCTGTGTCGTTGTGCATGTTTTCCTCTCCCATACTCTTCATTTTTTTTCTCCTGTCCACTCGCTGCATTAGTGAGATCTGGTTATCTCGCGTGAAGCGACTAAGCACAGAAGCTTTCAGTGCCCTTCACAACTTTTCCTTTCTTTTTCTTTATTTTCCTTGATTCTGGAAATCTTGTAGTTTTTCCGGTACGGTCTCGTTTGTAAGCGTTTAGTTAACGAGCAAACTGGTTTAAAGTTTCTGCGCCATGCACTCTCTATGTGAACCGTTCTAATATCACGTGTTGTAGAGTTTGCGGGCTGTCAAGCACGCTATAAGTAATTTTTATTTATTTATTTTTTTTCCTGTAGACGTGTATAGTATAATCAATGGTTCAAATGCGTCTGTAAATAAGTAGTGAAAGGCGGGATAGTTGGTAAATGTTGTTTAAGAAGGGAAGAACAGCGCATAAACGGGATGGAGCGAAATACGCACACAGGGATGGCGCTCGTCCTTGAGTAAATATTTTGCTTAGTCTTCCATCGCCAAGCCACATCTGCTAGAGGACATATCCGTTTGTAATATTTTTTACTTTTGCCCACGTGAAGGGCACAATACGAGCAAATTGTGTTGAGCGATACAATTCACAAGTCTATTTGTCCGGTTTGCCAGGCGCAGGTATACATACCTTGTTGTGAGACGAAATGCATACAGTGACTCATTACCTAAATAGCATGCGTAAAAACCGGCAAAAATGTTAACATTGTTGGTATAAATATGAGTCCACCAAATAATATATATAAACTTCGCTATTAGTTATGATAGTGGCCAGCAATGCAGTGATGATATACTGAGAGAGATCGAGATTCGTTAGTATAGACTTCGCACCCGATTTATTTGATTCGGTGAGCATTCCGTAATGATCTCCTCATGCCATGCATTACCGCAGTGGGTATTGCGGAATAAAAAAATGGTTATGCCTGTCCAGGCGAACACAAAATGTCGATGTGCTAGTTCATGGACATCAAAGCATATACTTAGGGTGACTCGAATGCATAAATTATAGTAGCGTAAACTTGTCATTTTTCTGGTTATTAAGAAATGGTTATGCAGAAACTGTCGTGCTTCTCATGTGAGCTCTTGCTCGAAGCTAGAACAGCATTCAAACAGTAAGGTTTAGTCTATCATATTACCGCTGAAATCACTTTATTCTCGTGAAAAGCGATCTTGTGGTTTAATGCGAAACAGGTTCTAAGAGCAAGACTTAGTGTATCCTTTAGATTTGCTTGAACCCAGTGGCACTGATTATCGCCGACATGAGAAATAGACCGTGAAGAGAACTGATATTTTATGCGTGGAGCCCATTAAAGCAGAGCTTTCCAGCAGTACTTCGAAACCTCAGAATATTCCTGAAAATGTTATATCCAATAACATGCTTCACGATTCATCTGCGAGGACACGCGGAACATCTGGAAGAAAACCACGGGAAGGTTCCTGCAGTAACCAACAAAATTGTATAACAAAATATCCATAATAATGTAAAGTCGGGAAAATATATGCCAAGCCACGGAAGCAAGGCAAAACCAAAAAAAAGAGAAAAACTAAAAACAAAAGAGGGAAGTACCACAATCAAGCTGGGCTAACAGCTTTTTCTCTTGACTCCTCCTGTAAAGTGATTGTAGGTATGGAACGATTAAACATTTGAATAAAAAGAGCACCCGCGAAGCCCTCAGCGCTTGCAGCTTCCGCAAAAAAACAGACAGCTTTTGCACCGTGTATTTTTTAGAGCTCATTGCGTTAGTGAGAAAAGCTGTGTTTTTAAGGCGGTGTGGCTGATTGAAAGTTCCGTCTTGAGTCCTTGATTCCGCGTAGAAAGACGCATAAGCATCTGTTGTCACACTGGCGTTCTGTTCAAATGCTATTGATGTTCACCGTCTATGAAAATAAATTTCTCTAAACACAGCGCCTAAACAATAAAAGTTGAAGGAACCTGGCCTGTCGTTCTCGTTGAAACAATAACTGTTAGGACAGTGTCACGTCACATTGTCTTGGTTAGCAAACGCTAAGCTTTTTATTAGTTGCACTAGTACCGAATGATACTCTTTACTGTCTTTCAGACCACCATGCCAAGTGCCGGAGCGAGTCACCCGAATTCCTTGATAAAAGCTTTTTAAAAATGTAAAAGGGACACCATGGGTTAAGCTAAGGGTTACATAAGACAGAGTAGATATTAAGATATGTCATAA